>JADLZK010007758.1:0-248956 GCA_015847255.1 Hyparrhenia diplandra | reverse complement strand
TTCTGACATTTCTATCAAACATGTTTTTACATCCTCCCAAAAACACTCAAAGGCGAAAATCATTCAACAAACTAATTTCTTCTCTCACTAACATCATCACGGCTCTTTTCCTCTTCCTCCACGGATCCTCCTCTCCTCTTCCATCTGTTGCTTCTTAAGAGCTTCTTCTTCTGAAAATATCAATTCAAGCTTTTGTTAAAATCAAAAAGTCAGCAAAAAAAAAAAAAAACAATAACAAAGAAAACCACAATAGAAAATGACAAAAATACCTTTTTCAACTTCTCTTTGACCTTCTCAAGGCGGTGCTCTCGACGCATTGGCACCAATATTCGTTGAAGAATTTCTTACAAAGCAAATGAGTCTTCGAGAAATCGATTAATAGCATCCGCGGGCAGAACTTGAATGGGGGGCGGCAAAGGCTTCATACAAGGTATCATTTGCCTCTTTCATAAGGTGCAACAAAGCCCTAGTGGAGTACATGGCGCTTGTATCGTGACGGCACTGCACAACAACACTAAGATCCTCATATTGCCCGCAAAGCCGGCTAAAGAAAGGGTCATACTCCCCAAGGTCCCAACAAGGATCTTCGAACGACACCCCACTTTTCATAGGCAATCTTACACAACTCCCACATTCTATTGAATTTTCTCAACAACAAGCTGATCCATCTCGGTGCCCTTTCTATCAAGACATTCTTTTTTCCCTTGTAAGATTAGCAATAGTTGTCTTCGCAACCTCCAAAGTAGTTTATCCTTCTCCTTTATGGTATCCGAAGCCTTATGATACAAGCGATCAATTTTATGCCATTCATTTACAGCGTCACCTCTTTCCTTCTCCTTAGAAGCAACTTGAGATTTCAAATTCTCAATCTCTTTCGGCAAAAGATTTTTCACGAGCGACAAACGCAGTTGCACTATCCTCAAGAGATTTCCTAAGGCCACGATTAACAAGAGCCCCCTATAAACACAAAATAAAACGGTTAAGAAAATCCAACAAATAAACTTCGCATACACAAACAACACAATCGTAAACAAGCGGCTTTACCCTTATACATCAAGTTTATACCAAAGATCGGCTAAGCTCAATGGATTTAACCGCTAACTCAAATTGTCGGGGCTGAAAAGCATCATCAATACATTTAGTCGTACCGTTTCTCGGTTCTCTTCGAAGACGCGAAGCTTGTCCACCCCAACTCCAACAAATTTAAATGAATCCAAATTGATGCCACTTTCAAAACA
This sequence comes from Hyparrhenia diplandra, assembly GCA_015847255.1. Taxonomy (NCBI): domain Eukaryota; kingdom Viridiplantae; phylum Streptophyta; class Magnoliopsida; order Poales; family Poaceae; genus Hyparrhenia; species Hyparrhenia diplandra. Next base: position 247,718 of record JADLZK010007758.1, on the reverse strand, counting down.
AAACTTCAAAGTGTTGTCGATGGACTTGAAAATGGTTTCGTATAGGCTCGCTTTCTTCAACGGCAACTTGAGGAGTAGGGTGATCCAAGATCACATCCTTCATTGATCCAACATCAATAGTTTTCTCTCTCGATGAAGTTGAAGCATCGAGGAAAATATTGAGCTAAAAAAAAAAAAAAAAAAAAAAAAAAAAAAAAAAAAAAAAAAGAAGATAATTAGGGAAATAGGAAATCAACATAAAAAGAAACAAAGACAAGCGAAGTTGAAAGAACTTACAAACTTTTTCACCTTCCTTCAAAGGACAAGGTATTTTCTCCCGAGCTTCAACATTTACCAATGATTCAGACAACCGGCTTACCCGATCCGCTTCAAATTGATCATCCACCACGTCGTCAAAATCATCAACACAAAAATGAGCGAGTCCTCGTCCCTCTCTTATGAAGCTTTTCTTTCACAAATTTAACGGCCTCTTGACCCTCTCTTTAGATGTTTTCTCTAAGGATGTTCCAAAAAAAAAAAAAGATAAATAAGAAAATCAAGATAAGCATTTAAGAAAACAACAATAAAGCATAAGAAGCACATACCAGCAAGCACATCCGAAGACTTCTCGATAACAACCGGTAACCTTAGAAGGTTACATTCGCAGCTCATGATCGGTCTTCTTGCATCGGCGGTATCACCACTTTTTTCAACAATCCTCGCCTCCAAGGACGGCTTCGCACCACCATCACCACCTTCATTTTTCTCAGGCACTTTTTCTGGATTCACTAGCAAGTGACCCACATGAATATCTTTGGCTAACTTAGCTAATTTAAGACCATTATGATCATCACTCAAAGTAGAAGCACTATCAGCTAAATTCATGGGAAAATCTGGAGTTGGGTCCCTAAGTCTAGGGAAAGGGGAGACGCGATTACCCGATAGGGAGAAGTTTCTGTCATAATGACATCGGCATCATCGCCAGCAGTACCCGAAGTCCCAAGCTTCTGCGAAGACCCAAAGTTTTGTAAATATTCGGCAAGTGGAGTAAGCAAATCCGGAGTTAATCCAGTGGGAGCAAAAACTTTGCAAACTTCCCTCACCTCAAATTCACGAAGAGAAGCGCCAAACTCCGCACCCTCAAGTGTCGGACATCAATATCACCGCTGTCGGTCAAAATCGGCCGGTATCAAGCAAATCTTCAACCATCTTCTTAGCCTTTTTCCTCTGTGGCTTCGGAACAACACTCTTTGAAGGTGTCTTCGCGGAAGTAGATGGCTTCACCTTATCAGTTCTCTTTCTCTTCTGAGGCTTATCAATATCAGCTTTATCTTTGCCTCGTGCATAGGCAGGAGGGGGACGAACCTTATAAGTGATATTAGCCAAAGTAAAAATACGATTAAGCCTAACATAATCTTGGCCAATAATCTCATCCATCAACTTCCTCTCGGTATGCAAATATTTTCCAAGCAATTCCGAAGCCTTGTTCTCAACATCGACAACAAACTCTTCCTCGTCTTTGTAACGCGAAGGCATTTTTTTTTTCTCTATCCGGAAAAATATAGTCCTTGTCCTAATTTTCTTCTTATGATAACGAAGAAAATCCCACCCAAGTCGAAGTGGCCAAATGCCCGGCCCGACAATGTATTCTTCGACCAAATCTCGAGTAGATTGTTGAGACACAACTCGGCAAAAAAGCTTTCAAACACTCGGAACAACTCCGAGACTTTTCATATCCAGGCTTGCATTCAAACCTATTCCTATGCATACGCCAAGAAGCCAAAGGATAACTTTTCTTCACACCTTTTTCGGCCAAGGTTTTCCTCTACCATGGGAACCTTGTGATAAAACCAGTTCACCCAACCATCGGCCACTTGTTCTTGAAGCGGGGATATTTGCTTCGACCACGGCGGTCTTAAAGCTACAACAACCAAAGTAAAGCTTCAGCGTGCGTTCTTCAATCTTCTTAGTCACGAATTGAGTGTGCAATTCATGCAATGCTTGTTGAAAGCATCAATGTCGGCTGCACTCGTTGACTTACGCGCACGGCCCGGATAAAAGCGATAGCTTCACAATAGCATTTGGAGTCGGATGTTGCATCTCGATATTGTACCTTTTGAAAACCTCTTCCGGGGAAGTCTTGGGGCGACATCACGAAGACCGGCGATAAATAGATCCTTGAAAACAATGCACTCATCGGTTTAGGTTTTGGTACCCTCTCATCCGGCTCCGCGGCCTATCTTGACCCTCTCTCAAAAGACCTTCCTTCACCATCTTCTTAAAATCATCATTGGTCATCTTGCTCACCCAAAGGTATATGAAATCTGTCATCCGGAAGCAACTCGGACTCGGCCGCGACACATTTGCCAATCCATCGGACTCTTCGCCTTGAGAGTGTTCCCCCCCCTCAACCGTTTTCTTGAGAAGTAGGGACAACATCATCTGTCGGCCATTTCTAAAAACAAAAGAAGGAAAAACTTTTTCATCAAAAAGCAAAAAAGACAAAGCAACAAAATAAACTTCGAATAAAACATACCTAAATTAGAGAAAGAATAAGGGTTTTGATAAGGCCGAACGACTTAGCGACAAGATCGACTTCGCAAAATTTGACCGCGCCCGTCGAGGAAAAATTCAAAAAGGTGGCCCCTCTTCGAAAAGATGAAGAAAACGGGGGGGGTGCTTAACTATTTATAGACCCCCTTCGGTCAAGCGGTCAAACTAGCCGTTAAAAAAAAAAAAAACCCCCGACCTAGCGAAGATATTCGCGAAGTCATAATTCAAAGCCCAACTTCAAAGTCCGGGACGGCGTTTTCAGTCGAAACAAAGTTTTGAGAAAACTTATGATTCGTGGGTTTCACGCCTTTGAAGTCGGCCTTAAGCCACGAGGGGCTTTGTTGGGATCTAACTTTGATTTCTGTTTCAACTTTCGTCCCAAACTTTTAAGATTTCAGGGCACAAGGATCATCTGCAAAACAAAAAGCCAAGTTATGCAACGAAGGTGACTTCGCATGGTTTTGGCTTCGCGAGAAAAGTAACAAGAACAAAATGAAGGAGAATAACCCAAGAGCCCGCGAAGATGGTCGCGGGAGCTTAAGCTACGAAGATACAAGTTGTTCACGAAAAGGCAAAGAGACGCGTTGCGAAGCTGAACACTTCTACATTGAAGCCTCGCGAAGACAAGGAATGCATCTTCGCGAAGAAGAACTATTTGTAGTAAATCTATTTTGAACTTTCGTATTTTCGACAACTACGAAGCCGGGGGGGTACTATAAATACCCCCTGAGCTCCTTTAGCGGACCATGTTGAATGGCCACTTTGTAAACCATATCATCATCAATAACATGTTGTGTTGAGCATTCACCCAACGGCCGCGTTGACGAGGAGGAAGCGGATCCGCCTTCTTGGGGAAGCTGGCTGCCGCCGGATCCGCCTTCTTGGGGCTCGCCGCCGCGGATCCGCCTTGCCGGGCTTCGCCCGCCGCCAGATCAGCCTTGCCGGAGGTCGCCACGGCCCGGATCCGCCTTGCCGGGCTCGCCGCCGCCGTATCAGCCTTGCCCGAGCTCGCCACGCCCGGATCCATGCGCTGGCGTCGTGCCGCTGCCATGGAGGCCGCGGCGTCGCGCCAGAGCCGCCGGCCTCGCCATGGAGCCTTGCCCGGCCGGCCTTGCGTCGAGCCTCGCCCGGAGCCTCTCGTCGGCCGGGGGAAACGGGAGAGGGGAGGGGGTGGGGGCGGCGGGATGGGGCGGGATCGATGGTGAGAGGGAGGGAGGGAGCGAAAGAGAACATGCGGGCCGCTTGAGTGTGGAAGAGAGAGAGAGAGAGGAGGGGAACGAAGAGAACATGCGGCTGCCCGGATGTGTGGAAGAGAGAGAGGAGGGGGGATTAGGGTTTGGTTTCACTTATATACTAGAGCTAGATATTGGGCTCTTGGCTTATTAATTGGGCCGGCTTTTTCGTGACGGGCTTTTAAAGGTTGCCCGCCACGGAAAATAGATTTTGCGTGGCGGGCATTCTAACGCCGCCCGCCACGCAAAATATCTATTAACCGTGACGGGCATTTTTAACATGCCACGCCCGCAAATCTATTTTTACGTGACGGGCAAAAAGTGCGAATCCGCGCCAAAAATCATCTGGGCGTGGCGGGATATTAACCGTGGCGGGCAAAAAAAGTGCCCGCCCGCGGAAAATATTTTTCGGTGTCACACAAAATCATTTCGTTACTAGTGATCTTGACATACTTCTTTATAGGGGCAATTTGGTAATTTCACACATCTGCTAATTCCCTCCCCCTCAACCTAGATGTTGAGTTATTTGTGGGCCGGAGGGAGTAGTTATTAGGAGTTTCTAAAAAAAAAATTAAAATGCATATATTTCATAATACATCAAGATGTGTATTGCCACTGAATTTGAATTCAAATCAGTTTTGTTAATGTTCATATTTCACTAAAAGAAAAAAATAGCACACCTAAATTTTTTTTTATAACCATTTTACAAAGGGGTTTCATTTGTGGTGGCAATGTATAAAAAAAATCTGAACATTTTTTTCTAAAGACGTCCATCCTATAAAAAAAATATAATCTTGGCGTTCAAATCTTGTCAAATAAAAATAATGTAAACGTAGAGTTATTTTAGTAGGATCCACCTATTAAAAAGACGTCCACATACCTAAAAATACTACCATACCCTATTCATATGTGCCTAGAAATATTTTAGGTGTTTGATTCCCCGCTAAGGTTCGCCCCACCTAATTAACTTGCGGCTGCCACTGTAGCTTGTTTGGTGTTTGTGGATTGCATTCAAGATGTGGCCGCCACACATCCTTTCCACTTTGGCCATCTTTTTTCTCCGCCACACTTTGGGGTGGCCCCACAATTTGCATGGGGGCTATGAACAAAACAACCCCATTCTAAACTTTTAAAGAATATTATGGAAGACACAATAGAGCAGGGGTTAAATGTGTAATTTTACGCCCAAAAGCGAGATTCATATTTCTTTTTTTGGACAGAGGTAGTATAAAAGATATGGTTTTGCATCGGATATATATGTATTTGTATATCACCGTCCCTTAGTAGTAGCATTTACGAGAATCACGCTGTTAAAAAAATCAATTCTCAATTTCCAATGAGTAAATTTGATTGATTTTTGTCTTTTTATAAAATGTTTAAAAATACAAAATCCATCTAACACAGTGCCCAATTAAGACACAAACCGTGTCCATCCTTTTTTTCCCGATTCACAAACCATGTCCGCCGAGCTGGTCGGTCAAGACAGATGTCAATGGTGGGACAGCAAAGAGACCGGAGGTCACGAGACATACAGCTTCGTGGCTTCGTGGAAACTCATAAGGGACATCCTACAGAAAAAGAGTCTGAAAGCGACGGTCACTCCGATCATAGGGAGTAGTGAAGCCGCTTCCTTTCGCTAAAGAAATCAAAGGCAAAGGTACAAACTGATTACAATTTGTCATCCAGTGCTGTATACAAGATCGACGGTAGCTTTTATATTGTGGGCAAAGGGTGAACCAGGTTCTCGATCCTACAAACAGGCAGGAGAGACCGCCCAGAGCCAAACAATGTAGCGTATTCATAATAACAACGGCAATGACTGAAAAAGCGAAAACTTTTGGAATTAGAGGACCATTGTATCCTCTTTTATGAAGTCATGTGTATATGCTTATCATCTTCGTACTTTTGGCTTGTAGTAAGGGCATCTTCAAGAGTTCCCTAAACACTCTCATCCTTAGTTTCTAGAAAGATGGGAAAAAAATCTCTCTCCAACAACTCCTAATCCGCCCTCCTTGTTATAAAATAACTAGTTTTACTATCAAAAATATATATGTGATAATATGAAGAACAAATAGAGAGGAAGGAATGTGCGGTTCTCTTTTCACTTGTGTTCTTTCCAATACATATGCTCTCCTATATATAGCCATACACTACTACTCAGCTGAACTTCCATGGCGGTTTTTTTTTGTTTTCCGTGGCTATTTTTGCAACCGCCACACAGCTAGTGTTACGGTTAATCAACAGATTAACCGTGGCGGTTTTCTGGACCCGCGATTGTTTAACAACCGCCATGAAGAAGGAAGAGAAAAAAATAAAATGGGCTCAAGGCAAAGGTATATCTATAGGGCCATTTTATTTTACACTCAAGACACCATAGAGGCCGTGGAGTGACTAAGGTTCGATAAGCTGTACTAAGAGGGGAATACTATAATTGTTTTACTCACCTAGTGCCGGTAATTTGAATTGCAAATTGCATATGCATATACGGTTAGCGATGTGGTGATTCGATGAGAAACTCCTTAAAAAGACACGAGAAAATGCTATCTATTTATGCTCAAAAGGTTTGACATATTTTGGATGAGATAGGCGTATTATTTGGATTGAGATTTATTGAAAATCTTTGGAATAGAAAAAAGAAATGAAATACGGCTTGCAATATATATATATATATATATATATATATATATACATACATACATATATATATACATATATATATATATATACATACATATATATATATAGTATTGCTATATGGTACCCGGGGTCCAAATAGGATTCGGTACCCAGCGTCATATTGGGCAGACACAGGCCGCCACTCCCACCCCGCCGTTCGGGCCTGAGGGTCATAAGGCCGGCCCACCCACGCAGCGGTTGGGGCCTGATGCTCACAGACCAGGCCCACCCGCGCTCGAGGTCGAGTGGCACACGCACACCTGCTCGGCTGCTCCTAGCTCCCCACCACCCCGCACCCACGATTTCTACGGTTTCAGTTCCCAGATCTCTTCCAAGTTCCACCGCTCGGCCCTCGCTCCCGATGGCACCGCCCGTCGGTTCCCTCTTCCTACCACCGGCCCGTACCTCCCCACCGCCGTACCTTCTCCGTCGAGCCGCAGGCGATGGTGGAGCGCCCCTGGGAACCGCTCATCTTCCTACGGGCAGCGGCGGCGAGATCTGAGCGGGCGTGGGCACCTGGAGGACGCAGGCGACCTCACGTGCGTCCACCTGCACGACGCCTGGCTGCTGGTCAAGTGGTCACCTAGAACCGCTCGTGGCCACGCACGGGGACCGCTACGGCGTCGATTCCATCTCCCTGGGATGCAGCGGTGCGACCTTCCGGGCGCCCTCGTCCCGATCCGCAGGGCCTCGCGCGGGCGCGGGGGGCTGAAACGCGGGCGCCGAGTGGAGGACCGGCGAGCAGCTCCGGCGAGATGAGCAGCTCCGGCGAGATGGCAGCATCTGCCCCCTCAGATCCCGTCTTTAAGCAGGCAGGAAGCAGCCCCGTCTAATCCGGTCGGCAGGCAGGAGCAATCTTGCCCTGGCAGCTGCTCCGCCTGCTCCCAGCACGGTGCTCTACTCTCTACCTAGCACGGTAAGCAGCAAGTTGGATTTTATTTGTGCTTCTCGTGATAGTAGTGGTACTAATGGCTGCATGTGGTTTTTATGCTTCATTACTCTGTTTTTTTTCGTCCAGCATGCACATATGCTGAAATTGTCTTGCCTAGCTTGCACGCATAATTTTTTGCGCATGATGATATTATGTTGGATGTTCAGGCCTCATGGGGCAGCTTGGACCAGAACCTAGAGAATTCATCAAATTGCAGACAGTGTTTGAAGAAATTCAAGGAACATAGATGGATTTAGAGGCCGTTTTTTGGTGTACTGCATCACTTTTTTGTTGCCTGCACTGTCATTATTGTATAGAGGCGTTAAAGACTTATGTATGTTGGGTGGATGATTTTTGTGAATTGCTGGTGCATGCCTGTGCTTGTGCTCGTGGTGACACTCTTAAGAAAACCAAAGTATATGAAAATCATGGTGATGATTGATGACACTAATAATTTCTAGGATGACACAACACATAATGCTTCAAAATCCTTTTTTTCAACTTCATTAATTCATTATGCGCTCTCGTAATTGGTTTCATACAACCAAAGACATTGATTAAACTTCTATTGATTTTTTTTTTTTTGTTCAGATCATAGGCGTATGTTTTTACTTCTAGAGTGATTATAGTTTCATAAAGCAATTCTATTTATTCTGCATTTGCACAGGACGCCGATTCTGGAAAGGCCCTGGTTCCCCGACGACAGCGCCTCAAAGCGGTGAGCGTACTGAATGCCCTCTAGATCCCTGCTCCTGACTCCATTTTCAATTTATTTAATATCACCAGTGATTTGTTTAGTTACGTAAAAAGGGTGAGCAGACTGAATCCCTCTGCATTCCTGCTCCTATTTCCATCTTCGATTTGTTTAATATCGTCAGGGGATTGGGGAATCATGGGAGTTAAGTTAAGTGATTTGTACAGTTTGGAGTGAGATAAGCCCTCTATTCTATTGGCAGGGTGTCTATCAATATTATTATTTTCTCAATGATGGCATGCTCTGTCCCTCATCATCCCATTCCTGTATGTATGAGCGTCACAACTACTGAACCATCGAGAAATTTCTTGGCTGAATAGGATACAGAGGCTATTATGTTGTAGATTCGTCATCTATCTACTTGTCCGCAAGTTCAAATGCATTATTTATTAATTTGTTTTATTTGCCAAATCTTTTTGAACCATTTATTTGCATGATACCATCTTCCGTAGAATGGAGTGTTATGTCATCCATCACTCCCTAAACCATCCGTTGTTCAACCATGCTTGCATGGTTGTGTTGAACGTTGCATACAGGAAATAGGAGTAAGGGAAAGGGTAAAGGAACACGTGCCATGTTCTCTCCTAGTGGCAAATGTTTTGTGCATTATGCAAATACTCGACTATATATGTGCGATAGGAAACCACTTTTCACATCTTTTTTATCACTTTCGTGTCTGTTTCATAGATATCTAAATGTGGTAAATTTCTATTATTTAATACAGATGAAATTAGTTGTAGGATCTTTGTTGGTTAAACAATCAATTTAATTAGTCATCAATATATCAACGAATTTGTGGATTTAGAACACAGAATTAGTACTTTTGGATTCTTCATTGAAAATGCATTTACATTGAGGGTGGGTTGTATGGCCGGCTGGTCACAGGAGGTAGGCTAGAGTGCTGCACTGAGGCTGTGAGTTCAATTCCAGTAGGCAGCAACATTTATGCCTCCTTGAAAAGGCAGGGACTCTTTCAGTCCCATTTTTGAAAATTAGTTACATTACAACATATATGTATTTTTATTTGAGGTTACATATATTGTTAGAAATCAAAAGTCTAAATGTCACATTTTGGACTGGTATTGGTGCAGGTGTCGGTGGTAAGGCTTGGCGCTAAAATACCTTTCCCCAGGGGAGCCTACGGCATTGGGTACGCCCTATTGGTGCAGGTGTCGGCAGATGAAAGAGCGGACTTGCGAGGTGGGCCCGGTGGAAATGGTTAGTCCAAGAGTGAGCTTTTCTTTTACATTGGCTGATTTGTTCTAATATTAAATTGCCTGTTAGTCGTGTACCGCTCCCATTATTCTGAATTTTTATTTGACATATTCTCTTTCAGTATGTGATTCCATCTTATATAGTCATCTGTTAGTCGTGTACTGCTCCCATTATTCTGAATTTTTATTTGACATGCCATGTCCTGGGGACAGATACCTTTGTAATAATGCTACACAATTATCTCTGTTCTGATAGTTTGCGAGGCTGCAATGTTGCGCCACTGGAGTTTTGGCTTGTCTAGATGGGTGTTCCACTGAAAACATTTTATGTTTTCTGATGTGACACTTTACCACCCCGGGTGCTTATCTACAGCTGCTCTTTAGGTTGTAATTTGTTAATGAAGCATCAGTTCCGCCATATACAGTTACATTTCACATTGCAGTCAACTATATCTTTGGCTTTGCCAACCAAAAGTAAACGTTCTATAATTCAATGTGCTGAAGCATGCATATCAGTTGATGAATGTGGGGATCGTATTTTATCTCTGACAGATCATTAGTAGCAACAGGCATGGGATAATTTTTGATTATGCAAGTATAGCTTCCTGTTTCCTTGAGTTATGATTCTATTTATATGACCACAAAAGTTTACACCCATGCAGAATGATGATTTGCCATTTTTCCTTAACTTGCCAGATTGGATCTTTTGCAAACTTTGAGGATTGAGAGTTTGATTCAGCCAAAAGTCTTGCACCCAGCTTCGTTGAAATTGAGCTTTCCTTATGCAGGTTAGGTCCTATGGTGCTGCATACTGGCGTCAAGATAAATAAGGCTACAAGCCATCAATGACTACTGCCTCTGTTTATTATTAGGTCAGTACTATTTCCATGTTTTCCTGTTATGTTTCAGCAGCTTTTAAGCTGTATTTTAGCTTCTCAGCTTCCCTAAAGCAATATGGTAGATATTCATTTGCTATGTTATTCCTACCAGATTGTTCATCCATCATTGTTGAGCATAGACATTAATTAATTTAGAAGTTGCTTTATAGAGCTCAAAAGCTATTCATTCCTGCTAGATTAATTTGCACAGTACAAGGAAAAATAATTGGCCTGCTTTTGACTTATCCATTCCATCTTATAAGAAGTTCTGGCACCTGTGGCCTTCGATTATTCCCATATGTTCTCCTTCCCTCAATATTAGTGGGTTTTCATGGATGCATATAGGCCCAGGCCTAGCTGTAGGGATTCAAAGTTTCCAATTTTCTTGTCAGACATCACTGGATCCGATGAATTGATTACAACCATGAACATGGCGGTAGGTGCATTGTCCTTATCTTTTGTTTGCAGCGCTCTTCTTCTTTATTTAACTTCTGAGTATTAATTCAGATAAAATTTATGGTATCGTATTTCAGCTTCAGCGAAATAATTGTCGAAAGTATGAAAGAGGTTTATCAAATTTTGTGTTTTCTTTTCTAATTTTAGTTTCGGTTGAAACTCAATTGCTTTTTCCTATGACAGTGAGAAAACATCTAGCGCTGCAATGGCAGATGTATGCTATTTATTGATTCCTCAATAAAAAGTAGAAAACCGTAGATTTTAGATTGGTTATTACACCACCAAATTACAGTAGTGTAGTGTTTACTTTACTGATAATATAACGCATATATCATTCCCTGCATATGCTGGAAAATAGCCTCAATGTGAAATCATCTTCCTTCATACTGGCATCATCAATTGGGAGTGTTTGCATGGTTATTTTTTTTAAATCATAAATGCCATTATTTTGGCAAGGATACTATATAATTGACTCCACAAATTTAAGTTTTTTCTGTTCAAACATGGGTGCTAGATGTCACCATTTACACAGTACGAGAATCTTATGCTGGGCACTACATTCCAGCATTTGCAAGCAGAGTTACCAAAGGAAACAAAAACAAGCGAGGGCATTCATATAAACTTGAAGGTACGGGTATTAGCCTCTTTGCATCAATTTTTTACCCCTCTTCGATTCTCAGTTTCCCCTTTCTAACTTTTGCTATTCTTATAACTAATCTTATTCTAGGGATTTGCTATCAGTAATGGCAAGAGGTGTCTATCGGACATAAGCCAGTTAGCTACTCATATCTGTCCTTTTTTGATCTTCAAATGAACTCAGGCAGTATGATTCTATTGACTGTATCTTAGCTAAGTTCTATTTTTTGTGATTTATTTAAACAGTTATCATCTAGAATTTAAGATTCTATTGACTTAGCTAAGTTCTATTTTTTGTGATTTATTTAAATAGTTATCATCTAGAACTTAAGCATTTTTGCTTCTATATTTCATATGGATCCTCATTGGCAAGCAGCTCACTGCATGGCGGGCTTAAAAGATTGGGAGGTTCTTCCTATTGGCACCACCTGATTTTATAATAAAATGAACTTAAGCTAGTTAGCTACTCATATCTATATCTATTATTTTTTATCTTTAGATGAACTCAGGCAGTGTGATTCTATTGTCTGTATCTTAGCTAAGTTCTATTGACATGAGAATTTTATGGTCAGGCTAGTTTACCTGCAGATAATTAAGTTTTTTATGGTTCACTGTTGGTTGTTGATCAGTGAGCTAATTTTCTAGAACTGAAATGACACCTTTTCTTACGAAAAATGCATCCCAACCTATTCTGCAAATTAACTATTGGCATTTCCCACGTGCATCTGACAGCCAGTTTTGTAGTACCTATGCAATAGGATTTACGTCTTCAGACTTTACCTAGCTAGCTTGGAGCCAAGCAACGACATGCACATCAGTAGAAGTTGCAGCTTGATTCAGCTTCACTTGCCAAAATTCTTTATTGTGATATTGATTCTTCATTAACTCATCATACCATCAGATTTAGATGCTTGCTATTTATATTTTCTACGCATAACATTTGTTGATGATTTCTTGCTCATGTGTTCAGATGCAGCAGGGTCAAGTATTGATGAATCTGATTGGCCTTGGGTAGGAATAGGAAGCTGAAGAGCTGCAACTTCAGTGCTGCATTTTTGCAGCCAATAAACGGGTGCGACGGCATTGGGGTCGGCATTTGTTTCACGCTGTCGGATGCTACTGCTGCCGAGAGGGGCAACATGCATCTGTGGGATACTACTGCAACCTGCTGGCCATGGAGCTCTAGGATGGATGTTGGATTAGTCAGTGGCATTTTTTTTTTTTTTTGCAGATTCTTGTATTAGTTAAATATATGATGATATGGGTGATCACAAATTCTGAATTCCAAGTTCTATATATTTGAGCTTTTCTGTTCCCACGTCTCAAGTAGTATTATTTATATGTATGATCAGTTTACCAAGGTAGGAAAAAGATGAGTGTTTAAATAACTATGGATGTCATTTTTTGTGACAAAATAAAAACAAATTCTACCAAATGGTTAAATCGCTGTCGCCCGTAAAGGTGTATCTCTGTTTTTAAACCATAAAATTATATAACCAAACTTGTTTCCAACAAAAACTACTGTTTTTTTACGAGTCCTGTTTCCAAAACTAAACGTGTTCGCAAGCAAATGAACCAGACTGGAGCCCCTTCCCCATCCCACGAGCCACTACGTAACAGTTAGTCACAGCGGGAAAAAAAGTAGGCATCATCGGTCAATCACACAGCGAATAAAAATCGGCAGCGGAAAAAAAAAAAAGTCGCCACCATCGGTCAATCACACAGCCGAAAAAAAAAAAACGCACGGTGGACTCACGCTGAATGGGCCTGGAGGATTGCGGAAGGTGAGACGTGGGGAGGCTGCATGCGGTGCGGTGGGGTTGGGCACTGGGGTCTGAATGGCATTTGGACCCCGGGTTCAAATAGTGCTGCCGTATATATATATATATATATATACTGTACACTTGCAATGCTCACGTACTCAACTCGGCATGCTTGCTTGCTAGTTGATGGACGGGATTTCAAATTGAGATGGGCGACGTGCAGTGCTGACCGCTGGGCTCTTGCGCTGGATATTTTTTTAATTGGAAAATCTTGTTGCTGGTTTGCTGCTTGGGAGCTGCTAGCTGTAGCGTGGCCGAGCGTTGGTCGACTGATTTATTCCTGCTACCGGCTGCTGCTGCCCAGCTAAGGCCCAGGCGGGCGTTGGTGCTGCTGGCCGCCAGCCCAAGCCCAAGTCACTCGTTGCTGCTAGCTGGTCCGGTTTTGGTCACCATGTGGAGCTCAGGTATCGAACTGGTCCGTTTCCATCGAGATTTTTTTTTAATTTAAACCTTTTTTTAAAGAAAATTTATTTTTAACCCGGGTTAAACTTATATTCCAGGAATAACCCTTTTGACCGCGCCACACCACGACGCGCGGGATTTGTATACTGCCACGCCCTACATGCGTGCGCGACAAAGCAGCTCACGTGGCAAGTTTGCATACGGTCCACGCCGTGTGGCGCCTCTGTGATCTGCGGCGCGGCAACATTGTATTGCTGCGCACTGGGATGCTGAGCACTGCATAGTGGTTCGATGGAGAGTCCTGTCACGTTGAACCGACGTGGGAGCCAATGCTATGCATGCTGATGCTGGTGCAGGACCTGCAGGTGCATGGACTCCCCCGTCACATCACCTCGAATCATGCACCATGTACTAGCTTGCTGTATTTATAAACTTACTTTATTCATAGTTGATCTAGCAGAGCAATATTACGATTTTTCATTATATTTTTACAATTATGCAATGTAAGTTTTTACACTACTTTAGATAAATATATTTAAAAATATTAATATTTATAATAATTTTGTAGCTTTAGAAAGATTTTTTTGAATTTAGTATAAGTGATATAATGCAGCCAGTACAACACTGCACACTACACTGCATGCACTCCTCTTGTTACAGCGTTTAGCAGCGTTTGGGGAGAGAGACGAGGTGGGCCTGGTGATAGCTGTACTGTGAGATGAGAGAGGTGATGTGATGGTGTGCTGTGTGTGAGAGATGGAGATGGGAAGAGGTAGGGCCCTAAGATAGTACAGTAGTATTGTGCGAGTGGGTCTCCCAGTAAGAGAGGTGGAGGGAGAGAGAGGTAGTGGTTAGATTTGTTATCCCTCTTTCCCAGAAAATATGGAACTATGGAAAGCGTGTTAGTCAAACATTCTCAACTTTAATTATGTTCTCCAAATAATTTTATTTAAAAACTAGACTTAAAAGATCTTTTTCATGATACTAATTACTTAAGTATAAATCTACTACACACATACGTATATGTAGCAAAGACCTCTTAGAGAGTTCTCTGTATCCTGGTGAAGCCACGTCATCACATGGGCTCCACCATCCATCCAACTAGCATGCATGAGCGCACAAAGGAACCGGAGCTGCCTGTCATTAAGTTAGCGAAGCTCAGGAGACTTATCTCTGTTTCGAATCATAGTGTGCAAATAACTGTTGCAGTCCCTTAATCTTTGTCCACTGCTCATCTTATCCCCACTCAAATCCTTTAAATAGTCTATCCTAGAGAGGGAGAGGGACCGGGAGAATGATGCGTACCCGAGGTGGAGCAGGGCTACGTTTCCTCGACTTCAGATCTGCGGCGGAAAGGCGGGGCCAGGCCACTCGCCGTCGGGGTGCCCAGCAAAGGCTTCGCCGGGGACTCCGCCATGGCCGCCGGCTTCAGGGTGAACTCTGCCGGACACTAGGACGGGCGCTCACGCGAGGGGAGGAGCAGAGGAGGAGCGCCGGCGACTACGTCCGAAGCGCCTGGAAGCTGCAGCTCCGCGCCGCCGCCTTCTGCCGCCCTGGACGCACAGCACCACGCCACCGCCTCCTGCCGACCTCGACGCACAGCACCACGCCACCGCCTCCTGCCGCCCTGGACGCACAGCACCACGCCACCGCCCGCTGCCGGCCTTGACGCACAGCACCACGCCATCGCCTCCTGCCGCCCTGGACGCACAGCTCCGCGCCGCCGCCCGCTGCTGGCCTTGACGCACAGCACCACGCCATCGCCTCCTACCGCCCTGGAAGCACAGCTCCGCGCCGCCGCCCGCTGCCGGCCTGGACTCACAGCTCCACGCCGCCGCCCGCTGCCGGCCTCGACGCACAGCACCACGCCACCGCCTCCTGCCGCCCTGGACTCACAGCTCCACGCCGCCGCCCGCTGCCGGCCTCGACGCACAGCACCACGCCACCGCCTCCTGCCGCCCTGGAAGCACAGCTCCGCGCCGCCGCCCGCTGCCGGCCTGGATGCACAGCTCCGCGCCACCGCCTCCTGCCGGCCTCGACGCACAGCTCCGCGCCGCCGCCCGCTGCCGGCCTCGACGCACAACACCACGCCACCGCCTCCTGCCGGCCTCGACGCACAGCTCCGCGCCGCCGCCCGCTGCCGGCCTGGATGCGCAGATCCGCGCCACCGCCGTGAAGGTCACGAAGGTGGAACCGCGACTTTTTTTTTGAGCGGAAGGTGGAACCGCGGCTGCGTCTGTTAGTCCGCAACATTCACGGGCCAAGTCCACGGGGACATAACATACTTGGCCTTATGCTGTTTTTTTTTTTTTGGCCTTATGCTGTTGATAAAGGAGAGTATAGGATAACATCAATTGAGTATAGGATAACATGTGGCATCCTATAAAGCAGCAGGGGCGATGGAACGGATAAAGGAGAGGGGAAAAGGAAAAAAGGTAAGGCAAAAGGGAAAAACGAATAAAGGCAAAAGAAAAAATAAAAATAGAGAAAAATATAAAAAATGAAAACGAAATAAAAAAAAACATAGAAAATAGAAAAAGGAAAGAATATTATTTTTTTTAATTACATAGTTTTGTTACTAAACTATATTTTAAAAGGGAAAGAAAAGAAAAAAAAAAAAAAAAAATTGCAAGAATCCTACTCGATGAAATCCTTTCGATCAGGAGAAGATATGAGCTTAGAGTTATTTTTCTGACACGCTATCTATTATTTTACTGTGATTAACATGCAATGAGATATTCAGTCCATCACACTCTAACAAATTTATATTCTTCTTCATACCCGCTGACAACGTCGCGGGGAATACTTCTAGTATTTATATATTTTAATATATAATTATCGGCAGCTTTGAAAATGTTGACTTCTCAAAAAAAATTGCATGCTTTTTAGGCGGAGGGAGTACTCCGTTTTCGATATACTTCTCCGTTACAAAATATTTGTCGTTACGTTTGAGAAACAACTTTGATAAAAATATATTAACAATATAAATATTTATGTCACATAAACCAAAAGCACAACATCGTGGCCTGGCCTCTGCATAGCATCGTTCGATTTTTGCCATAAATTTAACTCAATTTATAGAAAATGTATTTAACATTTGTTTCTCCCCAAATAAATTTAATAAAAATTAAATTAAAAATCTTCCATATTTCACTAAAGTTGTTTTTTTGGAAACATAAAAGACAAATATTTTTGAATAGATATCGGATACAAGGCGAGATGGATATCAGATACAAATCTAAATAGCCCTACCCCTACCTCTCCTCCCTTTCTTAGGCACACATGCACACGTCCCATCCCCTCCCTCTTTCATCATATATACAGAGAGGCACATGACCTTCTCTCATTGTACTGCACCTTTGCCGCGGTCGGGTCAAATCACTTGACCATACCTCTCCTTTCGTGGCCATTTAATCACAACCCGGTGCGCCCAACAATACAAGTTTGCCGCCCGGCAGATCAAGGAGTAACACCACCGCGCCATGATCTCTCGGCGCGGCCAGGCACCCACGTCGGCGTGGACCGCATGCGAACTTGCCCGCGTGAGTTGCCTTGCCGTGCCCGCATGCGGGCGCGGCCGATAAATCCAGCGTCGAGTTGTGGCGCGGTCAAAAGGGTTATTCCGGAATATAAGTTTGACCCGGGTCAAAAATAAATTTTCTTTAAAAAAAGGGTTAAAATTAAAAAATTCTCCATCGAAGGGGAGCACCGGTCCGTTTTTACTTCGAAGGCGGAGCCGCTAGCCTCTGGAAGTCTTCGGAGAAAAGCAATCGCCCATTCTTTGTTCATTCGAGTAAAAAAAAAACTCCAGCTCCACTTGCCTGGTGAGCTAGCCGTTGGGGCACGAGATTCTTTGGTGTATAAAAGAAGGTGCATCGCTATCTGCTCTCTCTCTTGTCCAACTCAAAAATACTACGAGCCTCTGTTCTTCTTGCTCTGTTTCTTGCAAAACCCTAGAAAGAAAAGCTCACGATCCTCTCCTCTCTCGATCTGCCCATTTGAGCTGAAATCTTTTTGAGATCTTGTGCTAGAGCGTGATTTGAGAGCTTCGGGGAGGATTGCCTCCCTCTCCTCTTCGATTCGTTGGTGGATTTGTGTTTCTTGAGAGGATTTGAGAGAAACTCTAGTGCATTGCATATTGTGATTTAATTTCGTGGCACTAGGTGGTGATTGCAATTGTGGTAATCTTATTACTCTTGGTGATTGTCGTCACCTAGGCGGTTGGAGTTGGATTGATTGGTGAGGGGATTTGGTGATTGTGTCCGCCCCAATCAAGGTGGTATTGTGAGGGTTCTTGAGCTTCCTCAGGTAGGCACGAATTGCTACTTTAGTGGATTGCTCGTGGCTTGTGGATCCCCTCTTGTGAGTGATTCGTTCGAGCTCCCTCCCGGGGATTTGGCATCGGTCATTTAGCTTGCGAATCATCAAGTGGGTGTATCGCCACAACGGGGACTAAGCGTCTTGCGGCAAGCACGTGAACCTCGAGGGAAAAATCATCGTGTCAATTGTGATTTGTTCGTTGGAGATTTCTTATTGACATCGGTGATTGGCTTCATACTTCTACTCTACACCGGCGGTATATCAACCTCCTCTACTCTTGTATTTATATCGTTTACCTTGAGTAGTAGCGGTTGTTCTTGCTAGTTGTTCCTCACAAGTTGTGTAGTGCTTTCACTTAGGATCGACCTAGAGATTTAGTTTGTGTGCTCCATAGAGACCATAACTATATAGACATATTTGTGTAGGAGGCTTGCATAGCTAGCGAGAAGCATCGCTAAAATGTTACGCCGCCTTATTGTCTAACCACTTCGGCTTAAGTGTTGTTGTAGAAAATTTTATAGGCTATTCACCCCCTTTAGCCATTTATAACCTTTCACGCTGGTCGATTTGGCACCAACGAGCTAAAACGCGGGCGGATTCAGGCGGCGGGGGTCCTGCGCGACGGCGGGATCGGATCGGCGGGTGGATTCGGGCGGGCGAGGCGAGCCGGATCGACGGCGGGTCCGGCGATGGGCGGCGGCTCCCGGTGGCGGGATCCGGGCGGGCGGGGTCCGGCGATGGATCCAGCGAGGTGGATCCGCGGCAGGGTCCAGGCGTGGTCTTTGCCCTAGATGGACTCGGCGGGCTATGGATGGGCTTGGCGGGCCTGTCTAGGTTTTTGCTTTTTTATTTTTTGAACCATTTTTCGTGGCGGGGGGATGCCCGCCACGGATAATCGATTTACCGTGGCGGGCACTATAGCCCGCCACGCAAAATGTCGCTGATTAACCGTGACCTTAGCGTGGCGAGACTCACGATGCCGCCCACAAAATCTAAAGTGGCCGTTACGTAAAAAGATTTTGGTTACTAGTGTACTCCCTCCGGTTTGGTTTTAGAAGTCGTTTTGGACAAGGTTTGGGTCAAACATTGGGAATATAAATTATCAATAACTTTTAAATTGTTGAGTTTATAAATTTGAAAATTATATGAATAGATTTGTCTTAAAAAATACTTTAATAAAAGTATACATATAACATCTTTCCACAAATATTTTTATAATAATAAGAGGTCAAAGTTGTGTTTTGAAGACCGTGTCATTTGTCCTAAAACGACTTGTAACACCAACCCGGAGGAAGTAAGTACATTTTGACCCCTAAGTTGTACTTCAATCAATGTGAATTGGCTTGTAGTCCAATGGTACAACAAATCCGATGGGAAGCTACCCACCGAGTTAAAATCACGGTGGTGCACCTTTTTACGGAATTTTCTCGGGGATTTACCGACATTATGCATTCGGTGATAGCGGCGTTCCGCTCGGCGGCGAAGGCGCCAATGGTGACTTCGGGGAATCTCCAGATTTGTCGGCTTTCGGTCCTCCGGATGTGCTCATAGGGGTAGGGTTTCGCGTCGCGTGTATTCATAGGGGTGAGTGTGCATGCGTGTTACGAAAGTGGCGTTGTACCGTGTAATTCTCAAAAAAAAAAGTTGTACCTCAATCTGATTTTCAACCTTGAACCATGAAACCATGTAATAAGGCACCCCCTAGCTATTGAAACCTAGCAAATTTTGCCCTCGTAGCTAGTTTCAATGGTGCTATTTCTATTTCCTAAGATAATAAATTTATAGCCTGATCTCTAATTCATATATTATCTTACATCATAACAATATGAACTAGTACAATTTTACTTTTAAAAATATTATCTATTTTTTGGTGCTCTAGTTTAGATTTATTTAGATTTTATTTGTTTAAAATGAATAATGAGCACCACTACGAGGAATAAAGAATTAGGAACGCATTACATAACACTTGGTGCACAAAGGGGGTCTATCCCCGTTCACGGGACCCGTTTGTCCCGGTTGGACAACCGGGTTACGCCTCGGGACTAATAGTTGTGACTTTGTAGCACTAGAACTGGGGATAAAACTAAGGTTTAATCCGGTTCTAGACACCAACCAGACAACAATGGAGGGAGGGGGGTCTTTTGCATTTCACCAAACCGCGTGGTCACCCATTAGTCCCGGTTCTAGACACCAACCGGGACAACAATGGGGGTTTTTGCATATTTTACCACCACGTGGTCACTCATTTTGTCCCAGTTAGTGAGACCAACCGGAATAACATTGTTTTGTTTTTTTTCTTTTCCCGCTTCTATTTTGATTGATGATTCATTTTGTTTTTAAAATTAAATTGGTTTTCGAATTCAATTCTACGATGCCAATGACGCGTATCGCCGCGATTCCGAAAGTTTCGAATGGATCGATGCATACACAAATAACACAATGAAAGTACGAAACTAAAATAATGCATTAACACATATATATACATACAATTTAGGCACCATATATATATTACAAGCTTGCATTGTATATTTCATCATCATGTCCTTTGAATCCGATAACAAATTCGGTTGTCATATAATGACCCTAGCTAAAAGGGAAGGATTAGGTGGAAGTTGTTGCCGATGGGAATCAACACTGCTCTCCTTATTGAAGCGGTGGTAGAAACCGTTTCCTCGCCCTTACACGTGGCCCCAATATCTGAAAAAAGAAATGAAACATGCTGCTATGTTATTAGTTGAGAGGAAATTGTACCATTTCCAGTAGTAGCATCCATTTCTTATGCAAGTCTAAGTGCCTGCAGCCATCAAAGAAACTTGACCGGGTTAACAAAAGGAATTTCCTTCAAAAATCAAAAAGATCAAGGATATGGAAAAAATATCATCGCCACTAAGGGCATGTACAACCCACAGACAGTTTCTCGTATGTTTGATGATGTCATACCATATAAAGCCAAAATTTAAATAGGCGAACATGCAACCCCATTTTGCATGTTTGGTTGTCTGTTAGTTTTTAATGACTGCATGTAGCCATGATCAATCGTACATAAGATTTATGTATACCACTGTGTTGCTTGTTTGTAAAAAAGTTCAAACACAACTAAGGTGATCATGGTGATACTATTATTTTGAAACCATAAATATAAATCATAAGGATCTTATTTCTGGGCAAGAAGGAAACCAAATCAAATTTTGCATCCAAAACAATGAACAACTTATACGTTCTGACGAGGTAGTAGCTGCTCCTGCTACCGTGCTGCATGCTGTTGTCCTCAGCAAGACGATGGATCTCCATGTCCACCTTTCGTCGAACACCTCGTCTGCAAGTCCTCAGCAAGACGATGGACAGAGAAATTTGAAACAAAGTAATTGAATTACACTGTATTACATACGGGGATAAGGCAGAGGGGTGGCCAATACAAAGACCGCATTGCCCTCAAAAAATCTTATCCCTTCCCTGCCGATGGCCATGAGCTCGGCTCTCGCCTGTCTCTCTCATCTCTCTTCTTTCCCTCTCCTTGGTGGCCATCGGCCGGAGCAGCAGGCACCAGCTAGCTCTCCCTCTCCTTCGTGGCTATCGGCAGGAGCAGCACGCACCAGCTAGCAGGTGGAGCCGGTCCGCGTCGCCGGCGCAAGAGTCCTCTGTTTTCTCCCGCACCTGGCAATAATCTTACGAATGGATTCTCGCGCGTGGGGGTTGTGGCGGAGGGGCCGCGTGGAGGCCGAGGCGGATGGCAGACGGTGGACGGCGGTGCGCATGGAGATGGAAGATTGACGATTTGGTATTGGAAGTAGGCTGGACGGAGGTAGAAGAAGGGACTGGATAATAAATCGTGGACCTTTAATCCCGGTTCCCAACTCCACCCGGGAGTAAAAAACTTACTCCCTGTTGGTATTACCAACCGGGACTAAAGGTCAAATCTTTAGTCGCGGTTGCCAACACTAACTAGGAGTAAAGGTAAAGTTTGACGGACAATAAAAATTTTGGCGGCCTAAGTTGAAAGTTGAATGCATTTTCACTTCCCGCCATACATAAACATCATTTTGGATATTTCTTTTTTATTTCATATCTACAATATAGTTATCTCATGCAATAACTTACTCCCTCCATATTGAAAAGGAAGTCGTTTTAGGACATCGACCGCGGTCTCCAAAAGTGCAACTTTAACTTCTCTTTTCTATCAAAATATTTATTAAAAATTATATATGTATACTTTTATGAAAGTATTTTTCAAGACAAATCTATTGATATGATTTTCACATTTCAAAACTCAACGACTTAAAAGTTATTAATCATTTATGTTCCCAATGTTTGACCGAAACCTTTTTCCAAAACGACTTCCTTTTCAATATGGAGGGAGTACATAGTAATCATAATTTTTTTAACAAAAACAATTAGAGTTGCTTTTGCTTTGTTGCATACATGAAAAATATGTAACATATAATTACTAGGCGAAGTCGATGCGGTAATTAAAATAAACCAAAAAATTATAAAACCATTTCAAAAAAATCTCAAACTTGGTGATTCGTTCACACGAGGCCATCTAAAAGCCTCGAGAAAAAGTTTGAGGCCGATAGCACACTGCACCAAAGCGCCTGAGCCACACAACCATGAGAAACTTAAGTGTATACACGAGGATTCGATGAAAGGTTTCATATACCATTGTGAAGCACGCGTGCGCTCCGCCTATGTCTAAATTGCCTCAAATTTTTTTTTGTTGTCACTTACACCCAAAAATATGGCCCCACGCAAGATCCTAGGTTTTTTTAGTCATTTTTAGAATTATCAGATTTTTTCTCCGTGCCGCTGCGTGCGACCAAATATGGTGAATTACACTTTGAAAACACAATATTTTCACACCGGCCTCCACAAAGTTTTGCCTCCTAGGGCACAAGAGACCTTGCGGCAAAGTTTAGCACCGTTTCGTGTCTTTTTCGGGGTAGTTGCGGTTCAACGTATAATTACCTAGGGAGAAGTCGCGCGGTAATTAAAATAATCGAAAAAAGTACCAAACAATTCGAGAAAATTCTCAAACTTGGCGGTGCGTTCACACATGTCATGTAGAAGCCTCGAGAAAAAGTTTGAGGCCGATAGCACACCGCAAAGCGCCGCGAGGCCACACAACCATGAGAAACCTAAGTGTAAGGATAGGGTTAGGTAAAGGTTCCATATACCATTGTGAAGCACGTCCCGCTCCACCTATGTCCAAACTTTCTCAATTTTTTTGTGGTCATTTACACCCAAAATATGGCCCCACGCAAAAATCCTAGGTTTTTTAGTTATTTTTGGAATTCTTGTATTTTTCTACGTCTTTGGGTGTGACCAAATATGGTGAATTACACTTTGAAAACACAATAATCTCGCACCGGCCTCCACAAGTTTTGCCTCCTAGGGCACAAGAGACCTTCTGCGGCAAAGTCTAGCACCATTTCGGGTCTTTTCGGGGTGGTCGCGAGTTCAACGTATAATTACTTGGGAGAAGTCACGCGGTAATTAAAATAATCGAGAGAAAAGTACCAAACAATTCCAGAAAAATTCTCAAACTTGGCGGTGCCTTCACACATGCCATGTAGAAGCCTCGAAAAAAATTTTGAGGCCAATAGCACACCGCAAAGCGCCGCGAGCCACACAACCATGAGAAACCTAAGTGTAAGGATAGGGTTCGGTGAAAGGTTCCATATACCACCTTTGTGAAGCACGCGTGCTCCGCCTATGTCTAAACTTTCTCAAATTTTTTTTGTGGTCATTTACACCCAAAATATGTCTCCACGCAAAATCCTAGGTTTTTAGTCATTTTTGGAATTACTGTATTTTTCTAGGTGCCTCGTGCGACCAAATATGGTGAATTACACTTTGAAAACACAATAATTTCACACCGACCTCCACAAGTTTTGCCTCCTAGGGTACAAGAGACCTTGCGGCAAAGTCCGCACCGTTTCGGATCTTGTCGGGGGGTGGTCGCAGTTTCAACATATAATTACCGGGAGAAGTCGCGCGGTAATTAAAATAATCGAAGAAAAGTACCAAACAATTCGAGAAAATTCTCAAACTTGGCGGTGCCTTCACACATGCCATGTAGACGCCTCGAAAAAAAAGTTTGAGGCCGATAGCACACTTTGCAAAGCGCCCGAGCCACACAACCATGAGAAACCTAAGTGTAAGGATAGGGTTATGGTGAAAGGTTCCATATACTAACTTGTGAAGCACGTCTTGCTCTCCGCCTATGTCCAAACTTCCTCAAATTTTTTTATGGTCATTTACATCCAATATATGGCCCCACGCAAAAATCCTAGGTTTTTAGTTATTTTTGGAATTACTGTATTTTTCACGTGCGCGTGTGCGACCAAATATGGTAAATTACACTTTGAAAACACAATAATTTCACACCGGCCTCCACAAGTTTTGCCTCCCAGGGCACAAGAGACCTTGCAACAAAGTTTGGCACCGTTTCGTGTCTTTTCGAGGGTGGTCGCAGTTCAACGTATAATTACCGAGAGAAGTCGGCGCGGTAATTAAAAATAATCGAGAGAAAATTACCAAACCATTCCGAGAAAAATTCTCAAACTTGGCGGTGCCTTCACACATGCCATGTAGACATCTCGAGAAAAAGTCTGAGGCCGATAGCACACCGCAAAGCGCACAAACCACACAACCATGAGAAACCTAAGTGTTCCATATACCCTTTGTGAAAGCACGTCACTCCGCCTATGTTCAAACTTCCTCAAATTTTTTTGTGGTCATTTACACCCAAAATATGGCCCCACACAAAATTCTAGGTTTTTTAGTCATTTTTGAATTATTGTATTTTTTTCTCGTGTCGCGTGCGAGCAAAATATTATTAGTTAATTATGAATTTATTAAATCAAACTCAAATTTTAACACTTATAATTAGTTAAAAGAATGACACGAAGCGTGTATTAAAGTTAAACACGAATCTAATAGAACTAGAACGAATCGAATCGGTTTAAAAACAAAAGTTATAAGCATTATAATCGGAATGGCAAATATGTAATTAAGGGAAAAAGCGTATTTTTCTTATATACGCTTTCCTACATGTAATGCTAAGGACCTTGGTGCAAAGAAGAAGAAACACCGGGGTCTTATGTGGAAAAAAGGCGTTGCTAAAATACGCACAGTTTTAAAAAAAACTTTTAGTCCCTATGTAAATCGTAACATGGAGAAACACGAAACTATTACTTCCAGTTCTACTCACTAACCGGGAATAAGGGCTTTAGTCCACTTGTTGGAGACCTTTAGCCCCGGTTGAGCCTCTCTTGGCGCGTCGCCCACAGACCTTTAGTCCCGGTTGGTAGTTTGAACCCGGAGTAATGAAGCTTTATCCCCGGTTGTAGTTGGGAATCGGAATCGTAGTGTATTTTTCATCCGAGGATAGACCTCGTTTTTGTAGCAGTGTAAATATGTTCCAAATAACTATATATAATATATAGATCAGTATATAAACATGTAGGTAACACTTTTAGAAAATAACTGTACTAGTTTCATATTTTCCTGATTTAAAGAAACTTGTTTTTAGTTTTTATATAGTAAAACAAGATATTCATTTTTTTATATAAAATATCCAATATTTTTCTGTATGCTTGCAGAAATATCCAACATTCGTCATAAGAACTATAAAAAAGGGACATGATTTTTATATAATTTTTTCCCCTATTACTTATCTTACAGGTTAATAATTTCCTTTCATAAGTTGGAAACATGCAAAATTATTGTATGTATATATTTTTGTTGATGGTTTTTAGATAGATTGATTGTAAATATCACTTTTCAATGATTGTTTGTCGAATATAACCCAAATGATCAACTTGTATCGAGCAATTGTGGGAAAATGCCTAGATTAGTATAGTTGGTTGTTAGTCTGATGAGTCATTATTATATGATGGCTCTAGATGAGGAGCACTTGACGATGCTTTACATTTGAATTGGTACTTATTAAGGCAAAAGCGTATGTCATATATATTTTTTTGAATCAATTGTACATGAGAGAGATATAGTTGGTTGTTATCTTATCATTCGTTAATGATGATTCTAGAGGTGCAATAGGCCGTGCTTTACATTTGACATGGTACATACAAAGCAAAAGCGACCGTGTTACTTATTTTGAATCTCTATGTAAATTTGAGTTTTGTACTAATGCATACAATTATCAAATAGGGTATTAATTAGAAAAAAAAATACATAAATGTGGAGAGTTGGATATCAGAACTATTGTGTTTACATATTAATGAAATCAATTCAAAGGACAATATAGTTGTACTCGGTTACCTGCTAAGTTGTAACTTTAAGATACTAATTAAGTTACTAAGAAAGTCTGTCAGGTAATCGTTTGTACATTGGTTAGTTTCTATTGGCCTTTGCCATTGGCGGTTCCGGCAACCACCGCCAGCATAAATGCATCTTGAACTGCTGGCATAAAGCTCGGTTGTACCTATGCGATTTACAAGAACAACTTGCAGAAAGATGTACAATCCCCTGTTTCCCTCAAGCGTACAGTCACACAATCGATAATATTAGTCAGAACTCATAAAAAAAAAATCCATTGATTTGCTACAAACCAAAAAGGAGCCAAAATGCACATGGTAAGTGACATAATCATGCAAGCCATAGAAAGATACCATTTCTTCATATAATCTTCTTCTTACTATGCTTTGCTGCATACCTGATTTTTAGGCACTATATAACTTTTTATTGTAGTTTCTTTATATGTTGTACAACCAATTTCCAGCATGCACACGTCCTTTGGTTTATGCCTAACTCAACATTCCGTTTCTTTAGATGTTGCACGCACACATTTAGCCAAAAAATATTTCAGGGTAGCTTATGTCACAATATTAATTGTATCTCGTGTTTAGGTTTTGCACTTTGAAATCATGGATAGCATCAGCATTGTAAACAAAATGTCACCAACAATAGATATCTAAAAAAAAAAAAAAAAGGTAATGCATACCCAAAACTCTATTTATTTTTCCATTGGAAGCAAGGAAAACAAGTAAAATAGCACATGACAAAACGCAACCACAGTTCTAGGCAACCAAGAATCTAGGCAAAAATAGCCCAAATGATAGAAGCACCATTTTTTTAGTCTCCCTAAATTCTCCAAGAAATATATATGCAAAGCATGCCTCCGATTTCCACTCTCTTCCCCACCACGACCTCAAAAACACCAACCCCGCCCTCTCCGCCCCGCGAGGCGCCACCACCACCATTACCATTCTGTCCGCAGGGAATAAGGGAGCGAGCTCCCCTCCACCGGCTTCCCCCCCCTCCTCCCAGCGATCGCGCCTCCTCCCGGGCGTCCCAGCGGCTGTCGGGTCGCCGGGTTCGGGCGCTGGTCCTGGTCCGGGCCCTCCCATGGCGTCGCCCGAGCAGGAGGAGGCGGTCACCGCGGCCGTCGTGGAGGACGCCGATCGCGCAGCCGGGTGGAGGAAGCGGCGGCTCTGGAGGAGGAGATACGGTTGGGTCCTGGAGGAACCTCGACATTGCCTGGCGCAAGTCGGAGGAAGTCGGTGAGTCGCGGTGTATTTCTCTTTTTTTTTTGAAGGAAATTTGCATCTTTTAATGGTAAGTACGTAGTCAATTTCAGTTAAGGCTATTGCGTACGTGGTAAGCTAGAATTTACCCTTTTTTTTTTGTGATTCAGTCTCATAATCTTTTTTGTGGGTGCACGCTTTTTAGTTTTGTTTAGGATAGAAGCTTAGATTATGCTCAGAGTGCATTCATAATAATCCTAGATCATTGCAATTCTTCCCTCTGTTAATATTTACCAAGGAATAAATGATTGTTTTTATCTTGTTTCTCTTAAATAATACAAAAAGGAATATGTTTTCTTGGTCTGTTAGAATAGGTTTTCATCCTCTTTGAGAGCTTCAATTTTTCTCTAGTATCATTAATGCTAGTTTGAATTATGAATGTGTTAGAATTTCATCTCACATTCAGCTGACTTAGCTTCATATATACTTCATAATCTTATCAGACTTGGCTCAATAAAAGTTACAAGTTGGAGACGGATTAAGTTGTGTTCATAATCATAACCCTAACCTGCAATGCTCTTTCCGCAATGCAATTTATAACAGAGGCCCTTAACTCATTTTTATAGCTAGCTGGCTTCCTAATTCCTATATGATTACTCTCTCTTAGGCATTGATAACGCTAGATTTAGCTGCCATGATTCCTTCTTTGCTATGCGCCTTTGTTTCTTGTGACTCTTCACCATATAAAACAGGGTAATGTCCACCAACCTAATTGTAGTTTGTAAGTAGTTACTTTTCTGATCATCGTGGTTGTCATGACAATGAGGTGGCCTTAATAAGGGTGCACCTCCAAACCTGCCTCATAGAATACCTTTATTTTTTGTTTAAGACTGCTGATCCACTGTTCCACTTAGGTTCTAAACAACACCAATCTTGTAATCGAGTACTTCACACATACTGTCATTAGGCTTCTAGCACAGATTTACACTTAAGTCATATAGCACTTGTTTTTAAAAAATGGTATGGTCTATTTTTGTATCTTTGGTATGAAACACCTACTTCCATTTGTTTTTTTTTTTGAAAGCGGGCTCTTGCCCGTACTGCACCTATTTCCATTTGTTGTTAGCAACTTAGCATAATCAGGGTCATTTTAATTGGTCCTTCCTTGGGTTTGAGAAATGCAGCAATAAGAAGGTATGAGGCAGCCAACTGGTTGCGAAGGACAGTTGGGGTAGTGTCTGCCAAGGACCTTGCAGAAGAGCCTTCCGAGGAGGAATTCCGTGTTGGCCTGAGAAATGGCATTATTCTCTGCAATGCACTAAATAAGATTCAACCTGGTGCGGTACTCAAGGTTGCATTTCTCTCCTTCAGATCTGTAGTATTTCATTTTCTACTGTGATTTTGCATGATAAGTATGACGTTTTTAGGTTGTGGAGGTGCCATCGGATTCTACTGTCTGTGCCGATGGTACAGGTCTCTGTGCATATCAGTACTTTGAGAATGTGAGGAATTTCCTCAGTGGCCTGCAAGATTTAGGTCTTCCAACATTTGAGGCATCAGACCTGGAAAAGGTTACACTAGTCTAGTTTATTTACTTTTTACCTTGAACGATCGACACGTTTTTATTAACACCACAATTTTGGTACTATTTAGTGGATTAACCCCTGTTTAATAAGGAGTGCTGCTGTAAAAAACTATTAACTAATTTTATTTATATTAGCCATCCAAATTTTATATTTCCACTTGCCATCAACCTCAGGGTGGACAAGGTGTTCGAGTTGTAGACTGTGTTCTTGCTCTGAAGTTATTTTGTGATGCTAAGCAAATGGGAAGACAATCTCCATTAAAATATGGTGGCATTGTAAAGCCTATGTCTGCAAAGTATGCCGTTCGCAAGAATAATGAACCTTTACAAAGGGTGATGATGAGGAGTCACTCAGCTGAATTACTCCGAGATGACATATCACTGGAGCAAATAGGTCTTGATTTTTTCTCTAGAACCTACTGAAATAGTAAGAATCCATCACCTAGTTCTTTCACATTATGTAACTCTCTTTTTTAATTTGTGGTGATACTCATCTTCTTGGCTGTAGACTACTCCAGAGTCCATCCGGATGCTTGTTCAAACAGTTCTCTCGGATAAGAAACCAGAAGAAATTCCATCAGTAAGCCTACTGTGTAGGTAGCTGTTTATGCAATGTTGTTGAGAGAATAAATATTTATACGGAATCTGTTTCAGGTTGTAGAATCACTCTTGACAAAAGTAATTAATGAATTTGAGCGTCGTACGGCAAGCCAGAGTGAATTGGTATATTCACTTCTTTTACCAGCCTTACAATTCCTGCTGCGTTTTTAATTTTGACTAAACCAACCATATCACAGTTGGACTAATAGAGATTATGGAACAGGCGAAAGATGCTATCGATACCAATGGCCGTAACTCAGTTTTGAGAATGGAATATCCATTTGACACCAATGATAGTAAGTCGTTATCCAGAGTGGACTCTCCAAAAGTGGAGTCTACTTGCCCCATTAATCTGAAGGTATCCACTTTTTGTGAATACAGTAATAACTGAATGTTCTTGATTTGCAAATCCATCCATCCCAAAATGTAATACATTTTATTTTCTCCTAATAACGAAACTAATTTGATATCGTAGATGTCGGTGTATTTTTCTATAAATTTGGTCAAAGCAAAATAAGTTTAACTCAAGACAAACTATCATTCTGGGATGGAAGGAATATTATAGAACTATCCATTTAGACATGTCAAAAAATTTTAATTTGTTCATTCGGGCTGAAATTGGTTTGTGCACTAATATTTCTTATTAGGCCACGGAAAATATTAAGGTGGATGAAAATAAGCAGAGCACATTGAGTCTGATGGAAGATGTAAGCACAATAGTACCTGCATCACTACTAGCAATGATAATGTAAATAAAAATATGCCAAAGCCAGTGAGAAATTTTGATCAAGAACAGAAACAGATCCAGGTATTTCAAATGTTTTGCATTCTTCAGTGAATCTGGTTGTATTTTCCACTATCATTCTGTGACTATTGAGACTGACTGTAGGATTTGAAAAGTAATATGTCCACTGTTAAGTCTTCCATGGAGCAGTTAAAACTGCTGTACTCAGAAGATCTTAAAAAAGCTTGGTATATTGCGTGCTGAACTTTGTACATCTGTAATCATTTAACCTTTTCCTTCCAAACTTTTGGTGTTCATCATCGTATATTGTGTTATATTAGGTGATCAGTTGCGTATTGTTTCTCATGCGGCTTCTGGATACCGTAAGGTTGTTGAGGAAAACCGCAAGCTTTACAACCAAATACAAGACCTTAGAGGTATATTTTTTCAGTCTTATGTATTAGAAACATGAGGAATTTATACTTCTGTTTCATGATCTAATGCGATGGGCATGCTGAAAAATCTCTTTTCTTCTTTGTCACAAGGAAATATCAGAGTTTACTGTCGCGTGAGACCATTCCTTCCCGGAAAAGTAAGTTCCTCGAGCAGTGTTGCTGGAACAGAAGATAGAACCATCACACTTTTGGTACCATCAAAACAAGGAAAAGACGCAAAGAAGTCTTTTACTTTCAACAGTGTCTTTGGGCCCCTGGCTACACAAGGTTAAACTCACACTCACAAGTTGCTCCACTAAATTATTTGTATGAAAGTAGACCTTTTTTTAGTTAAGTGACAAAATCTTTCAATTAGTGCAGAGGAGGTCTATACAGACATGCAACCTTTGATCCGTTCTGTTCTTGATGGCTTCAATGTTTGTATATTTGCATATGGTCAAACTGGATCGGGGAAGACCTTTACAATGGTGCTTGACCTGTAAACTATTACTTTTTACATGAGTATTGATACTTTTTGCGATATGAAAACATTGTTTTCTGGCTGCTGCAGAGTGGTCCAAAAATTTTGACAGAAGAAGGGCTCGGTGTCAACTACAGAGCACTAAATGATCTATTCACTATCCAGGAGCAGAGGAAAGATACAACCTGTTATGAAATTTCTGTACAGATGATGGAGGTCTACAACGAGCAACTGAGAGATCTCCTTCACAATGGTGGAAACAAAAAATATCCTTCCATACTGAGCTTGATACTAATCCTGCTCTTAGACATCTTAAGTATTTTTGCATATATTGACCATCTATCTTATTTATGATATTGGACCTCCTTAACGCTAAGAAACATTGGAAATTCGAAATAATACTCAAAAAGGAATCGCAGTTCCAGATGCAAATTTGGTTACAGTCACATCGACCTCTGATGTAATTGAATTGATGAATCTTGGCCAAAAGAATCGTGCAGTTTGCTCAACTGCCATGAATGACCGAAGTAGTCGTTCCCATAGGTTTGTCTGTTGCTTTTGCATTAGTGCCTCCAGTTCCAGGCATGATGTTGAACTTGGTGTTTTTAGCTGATGTTTGAGTAAACCAATTGCAGCTGTGTGACTGTTCATGTTCAAGGACGTGACTTAACATCTGGAACAGTCCTAAGAGGTTGCATGCATCTTGTGGATCTAGCTGGCAGTGAGAGAGTTGGTAAATCTGAAGTGGTAGGAGAAGGCTTAAAGGAAGCAGCGCACATAAACAAGTCACTGGCTGCACTAGGCGATGTGATTGCAGCCCTAGCCCAGAAAAAGCACACATGTTCCATACAGAAATAGCAAGCTTACTCAACTATTACAAGATTCTCTTGGTAACTATCCAAAGCTCCATATCCTTGGTTTACAACTTGTCGGCACCAAGGAAATGTGTTGTAATTATTTAGTTTCCATTTTTCAGGAGGACAAGCGAAAACATTGATGTTTATTCACATAGCTCCAGAACCAGATGCTATTAGTGAGTCCATAAGTACTTTGAAGTTTGCCGAGCGTGTTGCCACTATTGAGCTTGGAGCAGCCAAGTCAAACAAGGAAGGAGGAGAAGTCAGAGAACTCAAAGAACAGGTTCGTCTTCGTCTATGAACTCTGCTTCATTGCTTTCTTGAGTTCACAGGGCTTGTGATCAATATCTTCTATGAAATTGTGCCTCATTACTTTCTTCCTGCAGATTGCTTGCCTTAGGGCAGCATTAGCTAGGAAAGATGGAGACCAAGAGAGCATACGAAGTACTCAATCAAGCCCTGACATATATAGAATGAGAATGGGTAATGCATCGAGGCACCCAGAAGATGGAAGTATAGAGGTATTCCTTTTTTTTAGCCATACTTTGTGTTATGGTCCTTTCCTTGATCACAATTTGAATTGATCCATATTCATCGCTTGATACTTGTAATGGTGCTCAGAACGACTCAGTATTGGGAGATTTGGCTGAGCACTCACAGTTCAGGAGCAGCAATTCCCTGCCAGAGTTGGGACCTGATGGCACACAAGATCTAGCCTTCTACCAAAGAAGCTACCCTGAACAGCAATGGAGCTGGTCTGGGTCTGTTGCAACAGAGGATTCCGATGATTTCGAGGTTGCAACTAATTGCTCGTCAGAGCTAGATTGTGTGAGACCATCTAGCGCCCCAAAAAGTTTCAGCTTTAACAAGTGGAGGGGGCTCAGCTGCAAGAAAGACCCAACTCAAGGGTGCAAAAAGTTCAGACATTAGGTAAATCATCTACTCTAATTTCTATCTTTAAATTATGGTAGAAGGTAACTAGCAAATGCTAAGATCCACTATTCTGAACTATGCTGTTTTATTTTTAATTACTTTAGAGTGAGTCCTGCAAAAAGGTCATCACCACTACAGAAAAAGCTAAGTGCACCCTCACCGACGCTAGTCAAGAAGAGCGGAACTGAAGGAAAGAAAACTCCGACTGGTAAAACAGGAACCAAGAAGTAAGCAATGCAGTTGAAACTTGGGTTTGATGAGGCCAACAGCACCATGGCCGGGGACAGATAAACATGGTCATCCTACTGGGTGATACATTGATGTTTGTCAGATGAATGT
This sequence comes from Hyparrhenia diplandra, assembly GCA_015847255.1. Taxonomy (NCBI): domain Eukaryota; kingdom Viridiplantae; phylum Streptophyta; class Magnoliopsida; order Poales; family Poaceae; genus Hyparrhenia; species Hyparrhenia diplandra. The sequence continues at coordinate 214,426 of JADLZK010007758.1, read as the reverse complement.
GTCAGTCCTTTTGAGAGCTTCTGGATCTTCAGCCATATACTGTAAATCACTCGTTCATTTTTGTTGTAGTACACATAGAAAAGAGGCCAGAAAAAAATGTCAAGGATGGGAAGAAAATCATGGACACAAAGGATGTTTTAACCTGCTTCCTAATGTGCATATCTATCAAAGTTGAGTAGATTTTGATATGATGTATTCATGAGTCATGTCCAACCCTGTGATTGGTTGCTTGCGAACTTATGTGATGTTATCAACGGAACAAACAGGAGCTAAAACTTTAACACCCAAATATAAACGGATCAATAAAATTAGGAACTTTTGGAGATTTCTTTGAAAGTTTCAAATGTTCAGAAGTTTGGTTCGGATCTTTGCGACCAAAGTTTGGAAGCTTGAATTTGCACAGACAATGTACTCAAAAGACACATATTCAAAGACGTTTCTTGACAGTTTGACCTGAAATTTAGCCCCTCCCTTTACTTATACACAAGGCACTTCCAACAACTATCTAGACAATCTTTCAGTTAGGCCAGTCTCAATGGGGGTTTCATAGGCGTTTCATGCACATTAAATAGGACGCCACATCAGCAAAAGTCCACTTTTTGCATGAAACTCTGAGGAGAGAGAAGGGCAAAGTTTCATCTTGGTGAAACTCTCTTGGCACGAATACCAACTATCTCTGAGTCATGAAATTAAATGCCTATGAAACCACAAGATGAAACTCTACATTGAGAGTAGGGGTTTCATCCAAGTTTCATTTGATTTTATATGACATGATAGTCTTGAAAACAACGTAATGAAACTCACCATTGAGACTGGCCTTACCAACACTAAACCATCAACATATCAAACAATAAATATGCCTCACATGTCAAACACAACAATATGCCATCTAACATGAAAAAACTCATTCAATCTTCAACAAATAGTACCAATACCAGGCAAGATCCAAATTAATCAACTCGTATGGAATACTGAATCACAAGTAGACACAAGATTTCCGTTGAAACCCCTTGCCCATTTACCATTGACATGACTGTTTACTTTTAACATTTACAATAACATTAAGCTTAGGAAAATGGAAGAACTAGTGCAACTCCCATAAGATATGGTTGTTGAGTTTATTTTCCAACTTTAATGTAAATTCACAATTTGTTACATGTGATAAATACTTTATTTTCAAAGTATGTATTAGTGTACTAAGATATCCAACAACCCTGTCATATGTTGGCAAAACTTATGGCTTAGTACTTCACACAAACATTTGTTAATGCTCACTAGTTCTCTTTCCTCGTCGAACTTTCAGTTTGTACACTTAGCAAGAACCATGTCTTTCTAGCAGCACTTGTGTTGATAGAAAAACTACGCTAAAGCATATTGCGGACTCCACTATTATATTCCTCTCATCGAGAAGGTCAGAAAATATGTTTGGATTGTCTCGTTTGGAGTTCAAACAAAGAAAACATGGTTTTGGGCACTGAAGTAGCCAAAATCAACCTAGTCGGATTTCAGATCTGGCCAGACCAGTTTCAAGATCCTTCTAGAGCGGTTTTTCTATTCGAAGTCCGGGTAGAATCCAGACCTCAAGAAACTTGATGTCCCCAAAATCAACCTAGTCGGATTTCAGAACTGACCTAGGCTGGTTGCAGGATCTGATGGTGCTGTTTTTTTTTTGTTCAAGTCTGGGTGGAATCGAACTCTATGGAACTTGTTTGGCGATGGGAAACTTGTAGATTTTGTTTTAAAGACGTCTTCTATTGGGATAAAACCACTCCTCTGTATATATTAAATAATTTTATTTCATGTTATTCAGTTGGGTGCAAACATAGAAGTGGCAATGCCGCACCTAGCGTCTGGTTGATCTCCGATACCCACCGAAGAAGATCATCACATTCAACGTTTGGAAAAGTAGTGCCAGTGTCTTGAGGCCATGACACTCAACCACATCTATGGCTCATGATCTCAAATCCTCACAGATACAGGCTGATTAGACGGCCTAGGTAAGCGTCAATTATGCTATGGGAGTGCAACAATAGGGATCCCGTTGTCTTCGTCGTGGCCCCCGTTGAAGGTATTAGCTATGTTTTCTCCAGCATAAGCGCGGTGTTCTCTGATCTCGAGATCTTTTTGTACCCTTGCAAGTGTGCACCTTTACTTGAGTCATCATGTTGACTCTTCTACGGTATATAGACCGCTACAGGTCTACTCTTTGCATTGGGATGGAGGATCCCAAATCTTTGTACTCTATTTTAATTGCTTTAATGTAGTTGGTGTTTGTGAAAATAATGATTATTTAAACATTTTATTTTAATGCGCAAAATGTTTTTCTTAGAATATTAGGCGGGTTCGAAAATTTAGAATGATTCTAAATTTGTAAATTTAGAATGATTATTTAAAATTTAGTGTTTCACTAATTATAGTAAAAATATTAATATTTATAATATCAAATAAATATCATTACATCCAGTACGAAAAATATAGTTTCTGAATAAAATATTTTTTTTTCCACAACGGTAAAAACCGAATTTCATTACGTAAGCAAAGCGAAATTACTGCGTTTTTAGTACTTGACTAACTCTACTACGACTGGACAAAATCACATCGACCCTTACCCAACAGCTTACACATGAAGCGAAAAGCTAGGTACAAAAAGCCAAGCAACATCCCCAGGTATAGTTTTCCATGCGCCCGCGGCCCGAAGGCCCGCCCGAGGCACGGCATTTTGGTCCGCCCAAAAGGCCCGGCTCGGGCCTGGCACGCCCGAGGGGGTCGGGCAGACTTGGGCCGACCCCCGTGAACGGGCGAATAAGCACGGCCCGGCCCGGTGATGCGATGGCGGGCGCTATGGGCCTTAAACTGGGAACGCCAAAAAAAAAAAAAAAAAAAAAAAAACAACCCCAACGCCCAATGGCTATTTTTGGCCCAGTCCGCCTCGCGTTAGGTCGGCCGCGTAAATAACTCCAGCACCCTCCAGCGCTCCTTCCTCCACACGCTTGTTGCCGCACCCACCGCATGCGAGCATGCGCGACTCTACACCTGCTCCTCCACTCATTTTGCGTTGCCTCGCATGCGGGCATGGCATGAGCCGCGAGTCCGTCTCGCAGCCGCGGCCGCGCGTGGAGCCACTCGCGTGAGTCGCGTCGCTAGTCGCTCGCTTCCTCCTTGCTCTCTCGGGCGGCGACCGGCCGAGCAGCCGGTAACGCCGGCGCGAGATCTAGCCCCGAGCTTCGCCAGACGCCGGTTGGCCAACGATGGCAAGCTTCGCCGGCCAGCGGCGGCGGCGCGATCGGCCGGGCAAGGTTGGCGCGGGCGCGAGCGGCGGCGCGGGGCGCCACCGGCGATAGCGAGAGAAGGGGCGCGTGGGAGGCGCCGGTGCTGCTCTTCGATGCGACGCGGGCCGCCCGGCCCGTAGTTTTGACGGGCTGTGCGGGCCGACCCGACGTTTTTTGGGCCCGTAGGGCGTGCTGCAGGCTGACCTCGAGGCACGAGGCCCGGCTAGGCACGGCCCGGTGAAGCCCGTGACCCGGTGAGGCCCGGCCGGGCCAGCCCGGCCCCGCCCCGGGGCGTGCGTGGCGGGCCGGGCTGGCCCGTTGGAAAACTATATCCCCAGGACTGAAACAAAGCTCCTACTGCCACATATGGCCAAGATTAAACACCTGACTACGACACATCTATTCAGCAAAATGAAGCCTGCATATAAGCAAGATTCCAGCGTGTAAGCTATTTCATCCTGCGAATGGCACCAGTTGCTTCTCCTGCTCATCTGTTTGTTGCTGAAGCTTGTGGAATTCCAGTGCTACCGCCTTGATCACCTCTGCGCCTTTGATGACTTGTTCCTTCAACCCTTCCTGGAGCAAACCTGCCCAATATGTAATGAAAGAACAAATTAAGCATACAATCTCAGTAGGAGATTGAATTCGTTTTTTCTCAAAGCACACTGAATTTCTAATGCGCCAAATTGCCTAAAGAACAGCAGCTAAGCCAACTGTATGCATCAGACTTGCTTGAGGTAACACTCTCTGGGCCCAAATCCAGTACTGCTCTAGATTAGATGGCCTATAGTTCACCCCTTAAGTGAATAAAATATTTTAAATTAAGTCATAATTATGAACAGTATTCACTAGAAGTTTAGTGAAACTTGAACTACTTTTACTAGCATGCAACACGTAGTTGCATGTTTTGTTGGACGCAGGGAGTATGCCTTTGTGCTACCGCTTACCACAGAAAATCGTCTTAAACTAGTCAAACAATGGCCGCTCCACACTTTCCACGCGGTTTGGCAACGAATGGAATACAGCCATACAGATACAGGGGAGAGGAGGCTCACATGCGCCCAACAGAAAACAGAGACGCAGAGCAGAGTCGCTTCCGAGTGAGCTGAAGGCCGACCAAGGCCATTGCCTGATCTGCACATAGGAAGCCCGAGGTGTGCAGATTTATTTGATTCGATTATTGCCATAATAAGTGCCTCCAACTCAATGATCTGCAGCGGCGTGTGCTCGCCGTTCTTGTGCTGCCTCGTCTGCAGGAACAGGAGGGATGGCAGATCCGGTGGCCACCGTGGAGAAGATCATCAAGCTCGGGCTCAAGATCAAGGACGCCGTGGACACGGCTCGCCACATCGAGGAGGAATGCCAGGAGATGCCCATATCAACACTCAGACAACCATCGTGCTGCTTTCTATCCAGGCCGGCGGGAATCCTCTTCGCAGAAAGTGATGCTGCGGTACGCCTGCTCGTTTCTTTATTGCTGCTACTAGTACTATCAGTGCAGTATTGATTTGCAACGCACCCTAAATCATGTAACATTTCAGGGTATACTAAATGACAGAAATGTGGTTGCTGTCAAGATGTTCAAAAAGTCACATAAATTGGGTTGGGTGCGTACTTATGATCAGCTTCTCCTAGCTTCAAAGCATCAGCACAAAAATATAGTGAAAGCTCTAGGGTATGGCCATGAAGTTGGATCTTCTTCTGTGATATTGCGCCTGCTGAAATACAAAAATGGTCGGGCCAGAGTAAAGGAATATTTTTGGGTTGAAGAATACATGTCAAACCAAAGTGGGACGCTACCCACCAGGGTTCAAATCCTGGTGCTCGTATCTTTTCCTAGGATTTTCCGGCGTTGTGCATTAAGTGGTAAGCGACGTTCCCGTCGACGACGAGGCGCCAATGGTGACTTCGAGAATCTCCAGATCTGCCGGGTGCTCAGTCCTTCGGAGGTGCTCATAGGGGTAAGGTTTGCGTACGTGTGTTCATAGGGGTGAGTGTGCGTGCGTGTTGTGAGCGTCTGCGTTGTAACTTTCCACTCAAATATCATCATAGTTTGTACCTTTTGGCCAATATTTCTCTTATACCATCCCAGCTCGAGAACTTCACGCACTGCACATAGAAGAAGCCCACTTGCCCTATGCCTAAATGAGGCCCATATAGTGTAATAGGCCAATTGCCTTGAGATCAGAAGAAGCCTAATCTTACTATTACTAATTGGAGGCTTCAATGAAGCCTCCACGTTAATTCTCACCAGACGCGCTAAGAAAAAAGATAAATACTAGAAATTCTCACATTAATCAGGAACATCTAGCCATCCAATCTATAGACTTAAGCAATCGGTAACCATTAGATCTGCTTTATTTTCTTTAAAATTACCCACCTTTGCCATTGTTATATAAATAAAAAAAAAGAAAAGAAATAAATCTATTATTTTGATATCTACGTACAACAGAAAAGAAGTAACAAATAGATTGGAAGGTTCGTTGTGGGGGTATCGAGATGTTCCAACGGAGGAGGAAATTAGGTCGCCGCATCTGCTCCACGCGCCACAAGCCGCCGCCGGGCACATAACTTGTGGTCGCCGGGCCGATCGAGCAAGCAAGGAAGAAGCCAATACAGAGCAGGCACCTACATCTACACCAGCACCCTTTGCTCAGATTGATTGTAATCTATATCGATTGTGTGCCATCTGCAGGAGATGTCGTCCGGCCGCCTCCAGCACTCATATCCAAAGGTCAAACTTCTGGGCGTTTGGCATGGATGCACCACGAGCAGCAGGCATGATCTACTACAAACGTCAGTACGAAGCTGCAAGTGGAGGGGACATCTACGAGGCAGCAGCCACCAGGCACCATCTCCCATGCACTTGACGGCTGAAGCGAGGAGTTGCATGGCCTGCTGGCTGCGTTGTTCATGCTGCACCACGCCATCATCGATCTGGATTCTGCAAGGACAGGAACAACCATCTTGCATACAAAGCAGCCGCCGGTCCCGCGTAGAGGAGACTGATGCCTTGGCATTGGCTCTACGGCTGGCCTCATATCTGCTACCATCAGTGCATCAGCACCAATGGATCTCAACCCCAGGTACTTGAGGAAACGAGCATCTCATCTGACGCTCAGGAACAAATGGGCTCCCGGCTGACCACGTCTTTGAACACCATCGATGCACACAAGCTGGCCTGCATGTGGAACACAAGGCCTCTGCTCTCCGTGGTAGGTTGTGAAAGATTGGAGCGGACACATTTATCAGGAGCACCAACTGCAGCACGGGCAGGCCAGTCATGTTTGAGTCAGACGGAAACAAACGATGCGTTCAATTGCTTCCTCATCATCAGCAGCTCTTCATCTGTCAACGTCTGAAGCAACCACGGACCATCGCATGGTCTGCACTATCTGATAGAGATGGAATATGGCACATTCTTGAAGTGAGGAGGTCTATAGCGTGTGCACGTTGTCCTCCATGAGTGAGAAACCAATCTGATTTCCCCTATCCTTGCACAGCTCCATGAATGCAATCCTCAATTGTGCCACTCTGGCCATGAGATGGTGAGGATGGATGACACGACAGATAATGCCCAACTTCCAGTACGTAGGTTCCATCAGTGTGTGGATGCACCCAGTCTACAAGGATGCCAACGATTATACACCGAGAAGACAGTACGATGAGTACCACAATGCATGTGAGGCTACAACAACTATCTATCGATGAACACCGATGAGGAAGGCAAGCCTACACAGACTCTGCCTACCCATGATCAATGATAAGGAAGGCAATGCCACACCAACAACCTATTGGCATACACTGATGAGAAAGCCAACTTCATCTACTTTGACAAGCATGCAACACTTGACGACAAAGAGGTACCTGGCATCTGTGACCTTGGCCACTTACAAAACTATCCTGAAATCTATCAGAAAATTTATCAATTACCAAAGGAGCTGATAATTTCCGTCTAGCACATTAGTGTACACATGAAGGAAGCAAGCGTCTCACCATGTGCACCAAGCACCGACCAATGACATTCGATCCAACCACATGGAGTCGACAGAAGGCCCGGTGTGTGCCAGCAACATGTGGATGACGAGATCTATGTCAAGAAAGGGAAGACGGGAATACGCAGGCCACCGGTGCCTCAACGTCCAGCGTCCATGCCATCTACGTCAACGCTGACACCGGCTGCACTTTCGACATTAGGTATGGCCACTTTTGTTGGATTCCACAATCAATTTAATTTGTCTCTTGCAACGTACGTACATGATATGAACCTTTCGACATTAGGTATAATATTCATTTTAGTTTTATTGTCCTTGGATTATATCGCATAGGGTTTGATGTAATCCTTATGGACCATCACGTATAATCTTTTTATTAACTTATTAATATCATCAATGAGTTGCTTGGAATAACATGCTAATAATTATGCCAAAAAATAGGTGACCATGATCCTGGCGATATCAATAAAGCCATGGAAAAAAATTCAAACCTCTACAGTTATAAAAGATAATTAAACTAATTCAATACTATTTTTTATAAATTCTTCTTCTCTATCATTATGAAAGATAAAGCTTTGACCCCTAAATTTGCATTCCAATTGCCCAAACATTGCATTATGTAATCATAATGTAAAGTAATATATACCTATACAATTTGTACCTAAATTATCAACATCAATCATTCTAAAACTAATTAACAAAATACCTTCAACTTACATGTTAATGGCAATGGTAATATAAGCTATTAAGAACAATAATTCAACATCCATAAGTTAAAACATACATTTGTTTGTTTTCTTATCAAAGCGTGCAATTATATCCTATAGCAAACCACTTAGTAATGACAGCTACAGTTCACTTCAAATTATGTTAACACTCATGACAATAAACTTTGAAAGTCATTATCTTAAATGAAGTCCAAAGATTTTGATTGAAACATTAGAACATATGAATATTAATAACTTAACTTTAAGAAATATTAGTTTAATTAAACAATACTAATATGGTTCAATAAATTTAACAATAATAATATGCTGAAACAACTATTTGTGATGTTGTCAAAGCTAAGAGGGTGGCCTACCACCGAGAATATTATTTTTCATCAAGAAAACTTAAAATTTTTGAATAAATGATACAAAATCTCAAGGTTAAAGTATTACATGTCAAAAAGATAAAAAATATATGTAAAAAAATATTACTAGAAATAGATTAAAATCTTAAGGTTAAAGTATAGATTTTCATGATATCACATTAAGGATGAAATAAGAGTTTATGTTCTTTAAGTTTTTTATGTTTCAACTAAACACATAGGGTGCTAATAACATTAATAGTAGAAATTATTACTCACGAAACCAGTAGAAATAAAAAAATCGATCCTAAAGTTCTTACAAAAAATCTAAAACATTTTGCCATCAAATGAGTAGATTGTAATCACCATTATAAATCATAGCTATTGATATGAGGAATTAATAAGCTTAAAATTTTGGGTAAAGGAATGAAAATATAGGTTTATGATATCAAATTATAAACTGCAACTAATACTATCATAGCTTAAGCAGATGTTTCATGTAAATGTATAATTATAGAGGTGCAAAGCAGAATAATATATGGGTATGGATGGAAAAACATATGAATCAATATTTGATAAGTTATCACAATTGAATCAATATAGACTATTATAGTTATTATTTTAGAATTAGAAAGTAAAGAAAAAGATCATCGATATAATAAATCCTAATTAGTAGAGGCTCATAAGATTCTAACCCGTGCGAGCACGGGTTGGTGAACTAGTTGTCCAAATTCATGTATTTTTTCTTTAACGTGTAGGAGAATAGAGTTTCAGGTCTTGACACAGTGGCGAAGAGATGGAATGTCCATTAATCCATCATTGCCACTGCGAATTATGTATCTCTCATGTTGGTTTGACCCTAAGTAGTACAAGTAAAGAATTTTTTATCTTGTTCTCATCTGTATAGGCTAATTCTGGTCTAAGCATCACGTACGTACTGCAACCATTTTCTCACACTTCATACAAATTAACCTTATATACCCAAAAGATTATGAAGTTTGTGTCATTTTCTAATTGATTTGTCTTCCGAATTGACATGTTTTGGACTATAATTTTCAATTCAAACATGTATTATTGCAGATTAAAAGGTAACATCTTAATTCTTATTTGCCATTCTACAACTTTCGTTCATGGTGTGCATATAGTCTTTTTTAGCACAAAAAAAAAAAAAAAAGATCTGTAGTCTATGTTCGCCCTACTTCCTTTTTACAATTTCACTCTGTCACTGTTACAGGGTGTTTGGTTTAAGGAATTAAACCACTCCAGATAAGGTGTTCATTCTTGGAATTTAGTGACATGACTTCATTCCTTATATTAGTACTAATACTAATACTAATTATTAGCTTGTGAGAAATGATGTGATGATGGATCAACCCATTCCATTCCACAAACCAAAGTGAGGAGTGGGAAGATGATAGATCAACTCATTCCTCAAACCAAACAAAACAATGTTATAGTTGCTTCATGGTGCTACATTTTTTTGCAGTCTCAACTTGATTGGCCTTCCTTCTCTAGGATATTTGAGGGTGTAGCCTAGAAAATACATCTATACCTACTTAAAGCGAGAAAATTTCAGTCCACCAAAATTTATTTCACCCTTTTTCCTATCCGCATCAGAAGAGTCCCCCACATCACACGTCCTTTTGGATGGATCAATGAGTCCAATACGAATACACCTTTACAATGAGAGTTCAGTACGAATACAACACATTCTTCTGGATGGATTTATTTTTCTGGCCATGTACGTTTCCCTATCCTATTCTAAATAGGACTCCGTGTCTACCAAGTCCAACGAGATCCCGTCGCGGTTCCAGGCGCTGGCCGATGCCGTCAACCTCATCTGCGGCACCAAGACCCAGGTGGTACTCACCGCCGTTCTCCCCATCTACCGATCCAATCGATCATACTTTCACAGTTTCGTGTGGGCTAGGGTCTCTGGGATTCGGACCTGATTGCTTCTGTTTGTTGGGTGGGTGCAGTCGAACCTGGAGAACACGGTAGGCATGATGGAGTGATGATTATGGTCGGGAAGGCCGTCCACGTGCTTGTCACTCCCACCAGCGACCTCGGGAAGATCCTCACCTGGATGCATGGTAAGGTCACATCGATCCCAAAACCTTTGTGTTACTATTGTGCTGAGAGAATTTTGCCAATTATTATTTTAGGGATTCGGTGCGACTGTTTAAGCTGTCTCATAAGTTTGTTAGATCATGATACATGTAATTTCCTGACCAAGTGATGCACAACAATGCACTGTATAGGGTTGGAAGTTGGTGCTGAGGCAAACTTGGCTACGGCAATCCAGGTTGCTCAGCTTGTGCTAAAGCATCGCCAGAACAAGAGGCTGCAGCAGAGGATTATAACTTTCATTGTATGGGCCCTTGAAGTTTGAATATATCTGCTAATCACCTGTTGCAACGCACGTGCACTTTTTACTAGTTACCTACATAAACAACATTGTCCATATGGACCTCAAACCAGGCAACATCCTCTTGGATTCTGATATGAATCCTAAGATTATTGACTTCGAATTATCTATAGTGTTAAATGATGATGAGATTACTACGTACGGATTGCGTTGTAGGAACATAGCAAGTCATCATTTTCCACTCAAATATTTCCATTGGCGTGAGTACATTGCATGCATGTATTTTTTCACGTTCTTTCTCTATCATTTTTCTTTGCTAATATTCCGTTTTTAAAACATTCAGTGGATACATTGCTCCAGAATATATTGGATACGCTATTGTATCAGTGAAAAAGGATGTGTGTGCTTTTGGTGCCATCCTTCCACAGATCCTTAGCGTATGTGCACCTCTAAACGACCTATATATATAGGCCTGTTTGTTCGAATGGGTAAGTATCTATATGGATGCTTCCTAATTTTTAAGCTTCGGGTTTAGAACTTTAGATCCACAAAGAAAGTTATTATCTATAGGTATATATGCATATTGTTTTATGCGATAGGCTTGGTGTCACAGCCCAGATCCATGGGCCGGAGGATTGTCGAGCATCATCCCTCTTCGACACGTATGGCTATCTGATGCGCCTCCCTAGATAAAAAAAAAAGCTATTATATGGCCTAGTTTAAAATCACAGCCGCCTCTAAAAATCAATTTATATAGTTGCCTGTTGTTGCTAGCCATCTCTAGGAATCGATGATTTTTAGTAACGTATATACGTCCGATACACGTAAGAGTAGAGATTGCTGGCGTAGCCGCATCTAAAAAGGCAAGCTGTATACGTAGTCAAATGATAAGAAGTATCTGCTAATTGTATTACAAAGATTATCTTCTAATTGTTCATATATATATATAACAGGTACAAAATGGAATTACTTATAACGTACTCTTTGTTGTTGTTCTCGTTATAACTTAGGGGCGGTCCTTGTATAAAGTACGAAACTTGGAAGGGAAGGAAGCATATAGCAAGCTGGCTCTCGAATAGAACAAGGGCAGCTAACGGCTGAGATCTCCATCGTCTCCTCCGCCATGTCCTCCTATATATATGTGGTAGTTGTACTTATATACTTGCATGATTGCGTATATTACCGGCCGGTTCAGGTCGATGCAAGCAACATTGCAACCTCTTCACAAGTGATCACTCAAGAAGAGAACGTTAAGGTTGTTTCTTGGCGAATGGCCGGCATGCATTCATCTCGCCTTCTTCCTCTTCTCGTCATCGCCGTTGCCATCGCCTCGCTCGGCGCGGCCAGGGCAGAAGATCACCCAATATTTATGAACTACACCTGCTCGCCGACGAGGAACTACACCAACGACAGCCCCTACGGGAAGAACCTCGCCGAGCTCCTGTCCACGCTGTCGACCCCTGCCCCGGGGACGGTCGTCGACAACTGGTGGTTCCGCAGCAGCACCGTCGGCACAGGGCCCGACCAGGTCTACGGCCTCGCCATGTGCTACGCCTACTCCACGGCGGAGAGCTGCCTGAAGTGCCTCTCGGCGAGCCACGTCATGATGGAGAAGGGGTGGAACCCTTCGTGCGATCACAGCCGGAACGTGAGCTTCATCAACTCCGCCGGGTGCATCATCCGGTTCGCGGACGCGCCCTTCTTCGGCTCCGCCGACTCCGGGTCCGGGGCAAGGCTTTTCCTGAGCTCGTATACGTTTGCCGGAGACGACTCCGCCATGAGGGAGGCGAGGCGCGGGCTGCTGAGCCAGCTCGCCGAGAGGGCCGGCGGCGACGCCCGGCGGTTCGCCACCGGAAGCCAGGGGTACGTGGCCCACGCCGGCCCATACAGCTTGAGGCTTGTCATGTACGGGATGGCGCAGTGCACCAGGGATCTGCCGCTCAGCGAGTGCACCAGTTGCCTCCTGGACCACCTCGCCAACATGTACAGGGACGTGGACGTCACCAACATGTCGTCGGCTTCCTTCATGGGGTTAAGCTGCTACCTAACTTACCAGGACGAACCCATCGACATCGCTGGAATGGCTCCAGCACCGTCGCCGGCACTGACCCAGCCTCCAACAGGTACAGGTCATCATAGATATCAACGAAAGCAATATATACTGCTACTGCATATATGCTCATCTCTTTTGTGGATATATATAATTTCAGGTCCGTCTGCATCTCCTCCGCCAGCCGACAGGACGACGACGCTGATCGCCGCTCTGGCTGCGGCTGCCGGTGCCGTCACGCTCTTGAATGTTGGTGTTTAATCTTGTCGGGAGTTTATATAAAGAAAAATAATTTCATGTGTGTAATATGTGTTATTATTCCTCTTACATTTCATGTACTCATGCATGGTCATATGTCGTAGTATACCTAAATTATCCGTGTGTTATCTCTCCTTCATGCATTACTTTTTTCATTTTTCCTATATTTGTGTCGCCTGAGATCTGGCGGTTCGTTCAGGCGACACATGCTCTGTCCCATGTGCGCCAACACATGTGCGGCTGGTTTGGGTCTGGTGTGGCAGTTGTTGGGTCTGTCGTTGTTATCAGGTTTGCTTGTTGGTTTTGGGTCTGAATGCACCTGTTAACACCGCCACCCTAACAACCACCCGCTCCTCTCTGCCTCTCCCTCCCATTCTCCTCTCCCAGTCCCAAATCTGCCTCTGCTCCCCTGATCTCCTCTCCCGATCTGCCTGCTCCTCCATGGCGGCGCTGCCGCATCCCCTTGCCTCCCTCCGGCCCTTGGCCATCCACGCCGCACGCAGAGCCTCCTCCGACCGCCACCCCCCTTTCCGACTCCCTCGGGCTCAGAGTGCACTCTGGTGCTGCGACACGGTCTAGGACGCGGCTCAGATCCCCTTCTGTCTCCATTCCTTGCACGCCGCCGTCATCCGCAGGGGCTCACCTACCACTCACAACTTTTCCCCGACATTTCGATCTCGCCGTCGCCGTCGTGTCCTCGGCATTTCCGGCGAGACTGCGCCTGGGCAGCATCACACCTTGTAGTCTCCGTGACTAGCGAGAGAGGGAGTGGGGCGGAGATGGACGCGGAGCTCCCTGGGCTGCAGCGGCAGCTAGAGGCGGCGCAGAGCGCAAAGTCCAGCGTGTTCCTGTCGGGAGCGCAACGTGGTGGAGCTGGTGCGAAGCTGCGGAGCACGGCATCGCCGACTTTGAACTCCTCCGCACCGTCTCTCGGCAAGGAGTACATCACATCCGTACGCGTTCCTGGCCCTCCCTCTCTCTATTCGCCCCCTCCACTTTTGTCTACCCCTCCGGCTGCTGCTTCCTTAATCCCATCAACCCATCGCACCTTCTTCTCTCATTTGATTAGATTTCTTGTTTCGTAGCGTAGGGATTGCAGCAACCCCTAAGCGTATTCTATATATACAAAATAAATGGTGTGGAGTGTGGATCATAGAAATAATGCACACGGGGTCACTACTGCAGGATCGCATTTATTCCTGGCTCGTTTGGGCCTTTTTAGTCCCGGTTATTGAACCAGGAATACGAGTTGGGGAATAGAGGTAGAGCAACAACCGAATAGAGGTAGGGGCTTTATTCCCCGGTTGGCGGTACCAAGCAGGAGTAAAGCTTCTCGCCGGGCACGTGGCCGCCGTAGACTTTACTCTGTTGGGACATAGAAGTAATATATACATATATTAAAGCACACATAAATATATTACACATATATATAATTACGTTACACATATATTACACATTAATAATTGTTCAAGCACACATATATATAAGTTGTTCATACATGTCTCGATCTACATATTAAGATAATACTACATGTCCCGACATACGTGCGTGGAGGATCCTTTGACGACCATTTGTCATTGGGATCGTTGTAGAACTTCGCCGGAAGGCTCTAGGATCTGGGTATTAATAAATCCGGCAATGCACTCTTGCATGGCTTCAAGATGCTTGTCTTTTAATGTTTTCTCCATTAACCTCCTCGTCTTCAATTCGAGTTAAATAAAAAGTATTAGTATATATATAAGATATGATTAGTTATATAAATATCGACATCAATAACAACAGACTTTGATGTACATACATACCCTTTCATGCTCGGTGTAATTTGTGGAATTTATCCCGATATTCTCGCAACAATATAATCCACATTGATCGCCCCCCGTGGTCGTTTGTAGACCCCACTTTAAGATTAAAAAAAAAAAGTGTCATTCGTCATATATATGAAGCAATATAGGGACTTGAATTAATGTAACCATATATATAGTACATACCGGGAATAGATGTACATCCGGTTGCTGTTTGCGATCGGTCATATTATGTTCATGAATTATCTCTGCCCAAACCCTGCACAATAGAACAATAAACTTAGACTATTAATTAACGCATAAGCAAAGGGAAGGAAATTCTTGAGTATATATATAAGTGATGAGGTTTCTGGAATTACCCCTAAATTATATCGATCATATCTTTGTACCACTCTTGGGGCCATCTCAACGAGTCAAAGACGTGAGATGACTTCTTTGTTGCTCGATGTGAAACAATATCCGAAAGGTCCAATTGAATGTGTAAAGGGTTGAGCTATCTAGAAAGAAAGTTTATTACGATGAACATGATCGTCAATGTTAGGAACACTCACTTGAATCCGTAAGGGAACATCACTACCCTCTTGTCGGTGCGGTGTAACTCGAGGAACATCTTTATATTTTTCTCTCGTAATGCGCTTTCAAACCATATATTGTTCCTGTGTTTTTGTGCACGATATAAGGATCAATGAATCCAATATCGATGACGCCCCTTGATTCGAAATGTTGAATCCAATATCTACATATATGGTGAGAAAGAGTATGGTATTAGACACATACATATATAATCGGGACATATTGACGTATTAGTAAACAGAGAAAGCATCACTTACAAACAATAGACGCTGAGGATGCTTTTGTCGAGGGAGGTCCGGTGGAATAGTTGGTGCAATTCACAAAAATCAACCAACATCACGTCATCGCCTCGCTCCCCATTGGTTTCTTAGTCCGACAATCAATTTGTCTTGTCCTTTTTCACACGCGCCTCTAGGTACTTCCCGTTTAGCTCATACATTTGAGTACCTAGGCCGGGCACATCTCTCGTGATCCCATAGACTCGGCCCAATTGAAATTTTCTATATTTGTCATCATCTACCTTTGTAGTTTCAAAGATCACTCTGCTCATGTCGACACCACTCACGAATATAGTAATCTAAAAGCTCACCGGTATTAACTGATGCACCAACAGGAAACTTTAGGTACTGTGTGTTTGAACCGTATTGATCGAACACTTCATTGGAAAGTGGTCGTGACGTTTCTCTGAGTTGTGGAACACTTTGACTCTTCTTCCTTCTCTTTGGGTCAATTTCCTTGAATAGAGTGCGGTCAAAGTCTGAAAGTGGCGAGGGCTTGTCTGACATCATATCTTTCTTTTTCTTGGCTTCTATTTTCTGTCTTAGCACTTTTGGAGCTAGGAAGAAGGGCTTGGTAGCTTCATTTGCCGCCTCGCCGCCCGCCTTCTTCGGGCACACCGATGAGAAGAATTTTTGTTTATTTCTTTGGCTTCGGCGTCCAATTCCTCCTTACTCATTTCACCGTGGCAATTTATTGGGAATGGGCCTTGGTTTATGGGTAATTCTTGTGGATCGAAGCCGACAAGACACCGAACCACATCATTCTCAGTAGCTTAGTTAATTCTTGTGGATCGATTGCCTTCTCGAGATATTTCATTGAGAAATGCACATAGCTTCACGGCGCCGCACGGCGTTACTTTTGGAGGTAGAATTCCTCTTAGCGCAACTGGAAGCAACTGCGTCTTGAGCACGTGGGAATCATGGGGCTTTAAGTGTTGAAATTTCTTGTCTGGCACATTTATTATATGCTTTATATTCGAGGAGAATCCGGATGGTACCTTGATGTTTGTTTAGGCATTCAAACATGCTTTCCTTCTCTTCTTTGGTAAGATCAAGCTAGCGGGGCCTAAGTATTGGCGTCCATCATCATCCAATTGCGCTTCAGGTGTGTCCTTATGCTTCCCGTACACACCCAGGTTGACACAAAGATTCTTTGTTAGGTGCATCACGTCAATTGCACTACGAACCTCTAGGACTTGCCAATAGGGTAGCTCCCAAAATATTGACTTCTTCTTCCACATGGGTGCGTGACCTTCATCGTTGTTTGGAAATGTATCTTTGCCGTGTCCCTTCCCAAACACTACTTTGACATCATTGACCATCTCCGGTACATCCCGATCCGGTCCGGTTGCGAGGCTTGGCATTGTGATCTGCCGTACCGTTGAAATGTTTGCCTTTCTTTCTTATGGGGTGACTCTTGGGAAGAAATCGACGGTAGCCGTGGTACCACGACCTTCGGCGTTTTTCAAAAAAATACCCTTACAATCCGTGAAACAATGCGTGCAAGCAATATATCCCTTGTTTGGCTGGCCTGATATATTACTTAGAGCCGGCCAATCGTTGGTTGTTACAAACAACAGAGCGCGCAAGTCAAAGTGTTACTGTTTGTACTCAACCCACATACGTACACCTGGTTTATTCCACAAAAGAAGAAGTTCGTCAACTAGTGGCCTCAGGTACACATCGATGTCATTTCCAGGCTGCTTCGGGCCTTGGATGAGTATCGGCATCATAATGGATTTCCGCTTCATGCATAACCGGGGGAAGATTGTAGATACCGCGAGTAACAAGCCGGGTGTTATGGCTACTGTTCTGATCCCCGAAGGGGTTAAAATCATCCGTACTTAAGGCAAACCTCAAGTTTCTTTCATCATCTGCAAAATCCTTGAATTCTGAATCGATTGCTCTCCACTGTGACCCATCAGCAGGGTGTCTCAACTTGTCGTCTATCTTACGGTCTTCTTTGTGACATCGCAACAACTTTGCATGGTCCTTGTTTTTGAACAAATGTTTCAGGCATGGTATTATCGGAGCGTACCACATAACCTTGGCGAGATTTTTCACCCTAGGCCTTTCGCCCTCGGCATCACCGGGATCTTCTCGCCCGATCTTATACCGTGATGCATGACATGTCGAACATTCATCCAACTTCTCGTTATCCTCACCATAGTACAGAAACCATCATTAGGACATGCATGAATCTTTTTGATTGTTAATCCCAAAGGACGCACAACCTTCTTTGCTTCATACGTGGTGGCGGGCAACTCATTGTCCTTTGGAAGCATCTTCTTTTGGATAGTCAATAACTGGCTGAACGCATTGTCAGAAACACCATTCTTTGCCTTCCACTGCAGCAATTCTAGTGTGGTACCCAACTTTTTTTTTTGCCTTGAATCACAGCTAGGGTACAACAACTTCTTGTGGTCCTCTAGCATGCGCTCGAACTTCTTCTTGTCCTTTTCTTTTTCGCATTCATTCTGTGCTTCACGAATAGCTTGATCAAGCCCATCAGTAGGCTCATCTCCTGCTGCTACCTCCTCTTCATCTTCCTCCATTGCAATATTATTTATGACACCAGCAAATTCAGCATATTCAGCAATAACATTGTCGTCGTCCCCTTCTTGGTCTTCACCTTCTTCCATCATGACACCGGTCTCTCCGTGCTTGGTCCAACAAACATAGTTGGGCATGAATCCCGACTTATACAGGTGTAAATGAAGGGTGTGTGAGTTGGAAAAATATCTCTTATTCCTACATATGGCACATGGGCAGCACATAAAACCGTTTCGTTTGTTTGCTTGGGCCGCACATAGGAACTCACGCACCCCACGAATGAACTCTCCGTCACGTCGATCTGCGTTGTACATTCAATTTCGCTTCATCTGTAATTTATGATCATAATAATCGTATTAAAAAAAAGTAAACACCGAATACATTTGATTAAATACACAACATGCATGAATAGTACATTTGATTATTTTATGACGGGTAGCCTACAACTTTTGTTTGCACGCATACAAATGTACTCCACTAAAGCGAGAGAAAAAAAACTAGTCATCAATTAAAGCGTAACATCCTTTGTTGGCCACGGAGCAATGATCCTAAGAAAGTAATATTTTCGCCTGGCATCTCCCGAATCTCCATTGCTAGACCTTGGTCATTGTTAGTTGGAATATTTGCACCATGGTAGGCCGCCAAAGCTTCAGCTTTTGTGTTGTATTTTTGTAACAATTTCGGGGTAGTGATGGACCTGAGCATGGCAATCCGCCGGGTTCGATAGATCCCTGGTGCGCGACCAACATGCACTACATACCATGCCATCTTGCCTACCCATGTAACCAAATTAAATTGATTCCTAATTTAGACTACAAAATAATGAATTACACAATTTGGTAAATTGTGTTAAATTCCACATTTCTCTAAACAAAAGAAATTTACAGAAACAACTATATTTATATAAATTGTAAAAACATGAAATGAAGGATGAAAATGAGAGGGGAGTGAAATTGGCGAACCTTTATTCCCGGTTTGGTTGGAAAACCTAGAGTAAAAGGGTGTTGTGCAGATTTTTTTGGGAAGAAAATCCGTTGAAAATTCAAAGACGAGCGGCAGTATTTATAGTAGGGGACATTCCCTGGTTAGAGAGAATAGCCGGGAATAAAGGTTGAAAGTTTTACTCCCGGTTGGTAATACCAACCGGGAGTAGATGTTTATTCCCTTGGAAACACAAACCGGGAGTAGAGCTCAACCTTTACTCCCGGTTTGAGCCACGAGCCGGGAATAGAAGCCCTGGCCGCGTCCCCGTCCCCTTGGGCATGGCCCTTTACTCCTGGCTGGGCTCTAGAACCGGGAGTAAAGATAGATTTACTCCCGAGTAAATTTCCAGCCGGGAGTAACCACGTTTTTAGGCTCGGAAGAGAAGTCATTTGTGTAGTAGTGGGTGTAGTGATTTGTTGGCGAAGCTGTGCACCCAGGCAAGTGATTTCTCTATTCCCTTGATTTCTCCATGCTCTTACTCCATCTTGCTGAATGAAATTAAATCCCCATCTCATTTGTGCAGCACAAGCTGGTATTCCTCTTTTTTGTGAACCGTTCTGTTGACGCTAGGGTTCGCCCCAACACACTTGAGGGTCTTGGACGCCGACGTGGTTGCTCACAACCTGCATTACGGTAAGAAACAAAGCGTAATCGACCACAACTGATCAAGGGAACGATTAGACCGATGTAGAGCTTGTTCTTGACCGAAAAAGCTTCGGAACGCCCTCTGGAAGGATCCATCGGAGAACGCACTGAAGGATCTCCTAGGACCGGCAAGGCTGCCTAGGATCGCCGATAATCTCGCCCGTCGGTCCCCCCACCTCAACCTCCACCTCCCCTGTCATCCCTTCGGTCCCCTCCTCCTCTACTCTTCTCGCGTCACGACGGACACAGGCGTAGCGCCAGGGGCCGCCGCGATTGCGGCACCGTCGTCGGGCGGCCACGCCCTCCCGCCGCCCGGTAGGACCGGATCAGACGGTCGCGACCCGCGCAGGGACGGGTCCGGCGGCCAGGCGCCGACCCCGCCTTGTGGGACTTTGCTAGGTCATGGCCCCTCCATTTTTAAGACTTCCATTTTGGAGGTTGTCGTCCATTTTTGTAAATTGATTTTTGGAGGTGCACATCTTAAGATGCCTTCAATGATAACGGATGATTTCTAGTGGCGGCCACCGTAAGCACTCATCTCTAAAAACAATTTACAAAGGCACATACCAGAGGTCTATCTCTATAAATAGTTTTATCAAAATAATTCATAACTTTTTACATAAACTTTAGTAAAGACAATTTTTTTTGACAAGATAGTAATGACAAACTTTAATTGGAGTTGTAGGTCTCGAAGCCATCTACAATTTTGCAGTTGAAAAGTATTACCTTGAATGACAGAGTTGGTGGATACTGAACGAATTGAAGGTTCCTAGTAGTCACTTGCAGTGATTAATTCCTTAATGCAAGCGATATAACAATATATTTTACATTGTAAAGTGTATATATACTGACTAACGACTGTCAAAGTTGTTTTGTGCAGTGAAAGAAGACATGAATTTAAGTCTGGTTCAGTTTTTGTACAAACAACAGGAACGGCTCGTTTTTGTTTGGATATTCGCCTGCATCAAGACTTTGACTTGACCTGGATGGAGTCTTTGCCTGTGTCGATCGGTGGGTTCAAGTCATTGCCTGAGTATGGAGACAATTAAATATAGGCTGCCAGCCTGTGTAATATCCAGCAGTCACCCCATAAATAATCCTACTACTACACGATTGCATCACAACCTACTCTGCGGATGTAATGACCGCTGTAATACTATTGGCTATTCCCATACTCTCTGCTCTCTTGGCTCGTTCCCGAGCGCCACCAACGTAGCCATCGGGTCGGCCGACACCGACGGTTTTGCCGTCGCCCCTTGCTTCTAGCAATTCTGGTCCGTTATAGACCCCGGTGGCAAGCTGGCAGCCCAGTAGAATCAGTCCATCTCAACATCTCCCTAGCCCATGAATGACCAGGCTAGCAATATTCGCCTGATCACTCATGTATTAGGAGTAAAAAAAAAAGTTAATTGAATAGTACATGCTGCAACACTGATTGTAGCTATAACAAATGTGTGGTCTTTTAAGGGACCGATTACCAGAGTTCTTTCTGCTCATTTCCTACCGAATGCATAGATTTAAACGATAATCTTACAGATTGAGACAACCATTTTTCAGAAATTGCTATTGTTAAGAATAGTAACAATGTAGAACAAAACTGGAAGTTTGCAGTCCTAAAATACTTTAACAGATAGTGACAGGTCGACATTATCTAATTTTTTCTGGCTTATGCATCATTCTCTCATGGTAACTGTTGTATGCCTTGGCCGTAGCATTTAAAGTGGAACGCCATCCTGTGTAACGCTCTTTAGCAATGCCCCATATCGTTCTCCTTGAATCCAAATTATCCTCAAGCTCCCACCTAGCCCATCATATAATTATAAACTAGGTCAGTTGTCGTGTTAGATTATAATTAAAATGTATACACAAATAAAGATTCTTACCAAGATATCGATGCTATTGAATCTTTTACATCAGGATGGATATCTTTCCATGTTCTCACCCAATGAGTGGCACCCTTTTTCTTGTAAACAATACTATTTCAAGTAATGAACATGCAGGAGTTCTCACCTACAGCTCTTCCGAGTATGGAGAACTCAACGGTCAGGGTTTTGATTGCCCGTCTTGGTTCTCTTGTAGAGTGTCTTAAAGCATTTCAGGGTACCACGTCATCTTTTCTTCTCATTTTCTCGAGCCTATTCCATGGAAACAAGATGTTATAGCAGACATTAAACCACATAATGCCTTCAAGCATTTGAGAACACCACATCCTCTTTTGTTCCAATTTTCTCGAGCCTATTTCATAGAAACAAAATGTTATAACAGATATTAAACGACGTAATGCATATGGAGTCGGACATAAATAAAACACAAAATTAATTCAAAATGAACACAAATTACTATTACCTTGATCTGGTCTCCATCGCGCGCATGAGAATGTGCCTGGTCTAGTGGTATTAGGTTGCTCTTTTAATTGAATTTATCGGTGCGCTAACATCCTTATACGCATCTGCGCATACAATTTTGTCACATGTTAAGCTAGCATAATTTTAAGTTTACAAAAGAATGGTAATTTGTTTGACAACTAGGGGGATATTACTGATGTCATCAAGTTTTCCTTCAAACTGTATTCAATTATGTTGGCAAACATGTCACTCCGATCGATGTGTGCATGAAACAGCTCTAAAGACACGAGTCAATGTCTTGTACTCCCTCCGTCCCCGAATAGATGTCACTATGGGAAGCGTGTCATTCAAACTTTCTCAATTTTGACTAGCTTGTAGAAAATATATGCAACATTTAAATATCTAAATAAATTTATTAAAAAAATTAGACTTAAAGATCTTTCTGATTATATTAATTATTTAGTACAAATATTTATATATTTTTAATATATAATTACTGACATTTTGAAAACGTTAATTTCTCATAAAGTAAGAATGACATCTATTTTAGGACGGAGAGAGTATAGCACGATAACAATCCATGCATTGATATGAATGTCTTGTATAGCCGTGTGGGGCTTGGGGACCGACTTGATGTCGCTGGGCAATGCGCTGTCCAGGGGTAAAGTTTTTTGTGCTCTCAGAGCACATGCTCGCATCACCCACACCGTTTGAATTTGCATTGAGAAGTGTGCACACACATGTGTCAATGTGATTGGAGGACAGGTTGACTTGACGCAAGTGTGGCTGATGCAGCGATGTCCCTTGCAATGCCGCTGGAGAAGGCGTTGCTAACGAGTGATATGACGCGGAGGGCCGAATGGAGAGCCGGCGAGGGAGAGCGCTGAGATACAACGTGTAAGGATGGCAGCGGATCGGGTTCGAGCGGGTAATCTGTGGGTTTCGGGTCCCGCGGGTTCGGGTTTGGGTGCGATTTTTCACCCAAACTTTTCGGTTCGGGTTCGGTTTGGGTTTGGGCTCGGGTTTAGTATTCCACCCATGGATATCCAATGGATACCCAAATAAATGATTTGAAATTAAAAATTATGTTTACAATATGTGAATAATAATTTGTTTACTTAAATTATTAAGTTTATTCAAAGTTGACTCATGAAAATATTTATTATTTGTTGTCTCTTGTTTATACATGTGAATATATGTATATATATCCACGGATAATCCGCGGGTTTGGGTTTGGTTTTGGATTTCCACCCGAATCAGTTTTTGGGTTCGGGTTTGGGTTCCGATTTTGGGTTTCAGGTTTTGGGTGCACGGAGACTCCACCCGATCCGAACCCGACCCGTTACCATCCTTCAACGTGCCAAGGTGAAGGTTCGCTCGTCGTCCCAAGGCACTTCAGGTTTTTGCGTATTTTTGAGTTTGGCCACCCGTAGAATTCTTCGATTTATATAGTCTCTAACTCTCTATGGCAGAAGTGCTGGCTAAGGCCACGTCTTACGGAGGCTTTATGCCCGTTTTGGTAAAAGGTTTCTGTGCCAGTGAAAATAGAATGTTGAAACTGTTATGACCAGGTATTCGGCTACAGCAGAATATTGATTAAATCTACAATTCACAGTACAAATAATTCTTTCCAACTCAACAACAAACAGAAAGCATGATAGGAACAGACATGCTAGGTCTATAACTAAGGAAAAAGCAGCCAAAATGTTGCAATAGTATGCGGCAGCTGGTGCTGTTTTGCTAGTGCAAAAGCGAAACAACAGAACAGAGAAATGCAGATAACGGAGATCACTGGGCAGATTCAGGCCTTGTTGCTGGAATGGCTTTGATGTAATCATTATTTATTTTCTTGAGTGCCACTACAACTTCGCTCATCGATAACCTTTGGTGAGGTGCATCATTTGAGCAGAGCAAACCCAACTCAAAGATTCGTGGTATCAAGGGCTTGAGGTCGCAGTCAGCAGAGGAAGCACTTTGCAGGAGATTATCATCCAGAACATGGACAATATCTGACAGGAATGCTTGGCGAACCCACTCCCTGATGCTTAGATCTCCTATGAACATAGGATCGGTGGGTCTCTTTCCGGTGAAAACTTCAAGAAGCATGATTCCAAAGCTGAACACATCGCCCTTGCGGGATGCCTTCCCAAATGATCCATACTCTGCTCAATAATTCAGAAAATAAATTATTAGAACAATCGTGCAATCAGAAGGATTGAACTTACAGGCGTAGCTAAAGAATAAGGTAGAGAATGTACCTGGTGCCATGTACCTAAGTGTTCCAGGCATACTTGCAGTGACCATGGAGCTGTCATCACCCAACAGCAATTTTGCAATGCCAAAGTCTGCCACATGTGCTGTCATCTCGCTGTCAAATAGGACGTTGCTAGGCTTCAAGTCACAATGTAGGACAACTTGGAAATGCTGATGGTGCAGATACTCCATCCCCATTGACACATCTATCATGATCTCCAGCCTCTTAAGAAATCCCAAGCTACCTGTTGTACCTTCAGAGTGTAGGAGCTTGTCTAAGCTGCCATTAGGCATGTACGGGAGCACGAGTGCTCTGAAGTCTAGGTTGGAGCATGTGCTTAGTATTCTAATCAGGTTGCGGTGTCGAGCCATGCGAAGCACATGACATCAGCATCAAAGCTTCTAATGGCCTGTTCTAGTCGCATATCTAGAACTTTTATTGCAACAACCAAACCGTGGCTCAGCTGGGCTTTGAAAACTTTTGCAAGACTTCCAGTTCCCAGAAGGTTGCTATCGCTAAAGTTATCAGTAGCTGAAATGAGCTCATGGTAGGGAACTAGTATTGGTCTTACAGCATTGCCTGGATGAATGACATTAGCTTTGTCACCCCTCTTGCTCTTAGCTTTCCTTCTAAACATTACATAGACACAAAGAACAATGGAGAAAAATGCAGCAGTGACAACTGGAAGAAGGATAATTAGAAGATCTCTTTTATTTGAGTGAGAGTCCTCAAGACAAGGAGAAAATCCAAGATCGGGAGATCCACATAGCCCAGCATTTCCAATCAAAGATACTGAGGTGATGTTTGAAAAAACACCTCCCTCTGGTATTTTCCCTACTAGTTTATTGAAGGAGAGATTCAAGGTTGTCAACTCAGTGAAATTGGAAAGGAATATGGGGATGGTACCTGAGATATTATTGTCGGACAGATCCAAATATCCTAAGCTCCTAAGCTTCTCAAAGGAATCAGGGATTGGACCATCAAATGAGTTGTGTGACAGAATTAGGACGGCGAGCATTGTATTTTTTCCAAATGAAGCTGGGATGGGCCCATTCAAAAAGTTGGACGATAGGTCAAGGGAAACAATTTGTTTCAGCCCAACATCACTGAAGTGGACCGACAATGAAATTGTGAGAGAGATCTAGTGTGAAGAGTTTGTCGAGGTGGAAGAAACTTGCAGGTATAGATGAATTTAAGTGGTTATTAGAAACGTTTATGAATTCTAGCCCACTAAGGTTTCCAATGCTATCTGGCATCGGGCCACCAAATTTGTTCCTGTCAAGGTACAACCTTTGTATGTTCCTGAGCATACTTATTTGTGTCGAGACTAGTCCATCAACCCGTGCTCCCGCACAGGTTAGAATCAAGATTAGTTAGTGTTTTCTTTGTTTTGTCTCTAATACAATAGGAAATACTATAGTCCATATCAATTGTGATAAACTTGTCTTTACACTACAAGAAACTTGGGCATCCGTGACGATTTCTTAGTGACAGATTTACAAATCGTCACTAGCAACCATTGACAGATGCAATTCGTGATCTATATTTATTTTTTTCGTCAAGGATGAGCCCACTGGATATTCCCAACCCGCTAATTGGTGACGATTTTATCAGGATCATCACAGTGTATGAATTTTCAATTCATCATACTCTAGTTAGCCCAAAACAATAGGCCTGCTATAATATTTAGAGCAAAGAAAAATAAAAAAATGTGATTGCAAGAAGAATCAAACCCAAAAGATGATTTGTTAAATTTGAAAAAAAATAGTTTGGTCAAGTTGTTACATGTATATGATGCATAATATAACAAACTAAAAAATTGTGGTGCGCATGGGGAAAAAATTTGCAGCACGTGGGATTTGAACCGACACCAGGTTGGAAGGTAGGAATATGTCTTACCATTTGAGCTACTTCTATATGTCAAAGTGTGCCCTTCAATATTTTTATTTATCAAATTATTAGCCCAGAACCCCTGTTGGCATGGCCCATTCACGCTATTCACTCGAGTTGGTTGCCCACAGCGCACTACAGGAAATGTATTTAGTTACGCTGTATAAAAGAGAATTTGCTGAAATTCTATTTCTAACATAAGTGATGGCGGGCAAATATTAAGAAAAAAAACAAAATAGGCTCTATGAAGATTCAACCAAGCTCAGCGAACACAATGCCACGAACAAAATAGGCTATGCAAATCGTGTGGCCTAGAATTCCTCCATGTTAAGAAACTTGTCATCAGCGGTTAGGACCTTCCCCTCTCCGTCTCTCTCAATCAATGTAGTGGATGAAAGAAGTAGAACAAGTAGACACAAGATAGGGAGACTATTCTTTATTCATCCGAATCTTCGTTGATTACAATGGAGGATCTCCCACGTATATATAGTCCGAATATGTCCTAGAGTATGGAAATCGCCCACATAACACTACTACTACAAAGATGATTTTCGGTGGCGGGCAAAATCCATTTTCGGTGGCGGTTTTTTTTGCCCGCCACCATGGTAGGGTCACGGTAAATAGCCGATTTTCCGTGGCGGACAAATTGCCCGCCATGGTAAATAATAAAAAAAATGAAAAACCCGATCTGGAACCCTAACGGGCCCAGATCTGGGCCGCCGGGCCCGTTAGGGTTTCGCCACGAGCCCCGCCGCCGCCCGCCGCCGCCGCACGCCGGGACCCGGATCCGCCCGTGGGACGAGATCCGCCCATGCGCACGCCGGGACCCCGGATCCGCCGTGGGGGCGGGGCTCGCCGCCGTGCTTGAAGCTCGAGGTGGAGGAGCGGGTCGTGGACGCCGCCGTCGTCGGATCCGGGGCGTGGGACGCCCGCCGTCCGGATCCGAGCTCGTGGAAGCCGCCACCACCACACCCCGTGCTCGGGGATGCCACCGCCGCGGATCCGCGCCGGGGCGACGGATCCGTGCCGCCCGCCCTTGGCCGCCGGATGCCTCGCGCCGCAGCTCGCGGCCACCGGTGCTCCGCCGTCCGACCGAGCTTGACCACCGCCCGGCTCGGCCACCGCGCCTTTCGCCGCTTCCACGGACCACATCGTCGCCGGGCCGGGTTGGGAGGGAGAGAAGACCGAGGGAGGGAGAGAGAGGACGCGGGGTCGAGTGGGGTGGGGGCGCCGCCGGGTTGGGAGGGAGAGAAGACCGAGGGGAATGAGAGCGACGGGAGGGAGGTGGAGAAGTGACCTGAAACCCTAGAGAGTGAAGTACACGATATATATTTGTGACCATGGAATGGGCTTTTTGGGCCGATGGGCTGGACCTGATTTTCCATGGCGAGCTAATTAGAAAAACCGCCACGGTTAATCCATTTACCGTGGCGGTTTTTTTTACAATGTCCGCCACGGTTAATAGGGATTAACCGTGGCGGTTATTTTACAATGTCCGCCACGGTTAATTGATTAACCGTGGCGGTTTTTCCTCCGCCGGAGGGGGTGCGAAAGTTATTTCATTTTCCGTGGCGGTTTCTTAAATGCCCGCCACGGAAAAATAAAATTGGAACACCACGTAAAATCAATTTTGTAGTAGTGCAATAAACGGACTAGGATTAGGATTCCTCCTTCTCCTCTTTCTATATTCCAGCCAAGGCCGGAGAGTTTTGGTAAGAGCCCACATACAAACGGACTAGGATTAGGATTCATCCTTCTCCTTTCCTTCTAGGAAAGTCCGTGTGTTTTTCAAAACTCCCCTTGGGCGATTACCACGATATGCATATGCCTCGTCAAAAAAACTCCATCCGAAAACCCAAAGGGAAAAAAAAAAAACAGTTCTTGGAGAAAAGAGTACATCACATTCGTTAATTGCATTGCACATGTTGTCTCATTAAAAACCTTGTGTGAGAAACCTTCTAGTAAAAACTCACATAGGGAAAAAAGAGTACAACATTTAACCTTCTTGGTCATATATTCTTCGAGATACTCTATTCTTCGTGAATAGAAATTGATCTTCATAATCTATGCATAAACTTTAATGTTTTAGCAAATATGATCTTTATAATTCTAATGGTTTCAATTACCTTCAAGGTAAATTCAAGAAAATTGCTCCCCCCTCACAAAGCCATCATTTGAATTTGACTTAAAAGTATGGCTTATAATTCTTCCATGAATTATATGGGTATAACAAAGAGCAATATGCTTCATGCAAAAAGAACCACTTGTTGTGCAAAACAAATAAATTTTATCCTTCAAGATAATAAATCCTTTTCGAGAGGATTACGGGGGGAAAAATAAGTTCATATTCAACATCTTCTAGATAGTGTATCAAACTTATACAAGCTTGAATACTTTATAGTTCTTCCGTAGTGGATTTTGAAATGGAGTGCATTATTGTCGTTAAATACATTTGCACATTGTTGTCTCATTAAAAACCTTACATGAGAAACTCCAGGAAAACTCATTAAGGAAAAAGAGTACAACAGATGTCTTCGAGGACAAATTATGACCTTCGGATCATATCATTTTTGAATTCTCTATAATCTCGATCAAGGGTTAATATTCTAGGTGAGTTCTCCCCCGAACCTTGCGAACTACTCGCTATGTCAAAAATGCCTTCTACAGGAAGCATATGCACATAGAAACTTAGCAAGTATATTGTATACATAGTCAAGATCGTTTCATATAACCTTAACATCACGTTACTTCGAACCCATGAGATAAAATTATACATAAATAAACCTATACTTAAATGGCGTCATGATAGAGGCTTCAATTTAATAGAGCTTTCAAACTCACCCATTTAGAATAACACCACCAAGGTATATTATTTGAGATCTTCAAAGTCTCATGAGTTACGATCAATATCATGTAAATACTCCCCCGATGACAACATTTATTGAGGTCATCCATTGCCACGACATTAGTCGTTATTTGCAAATAAATATAGGCATGAATAGTCCAAGGGAGATTACAACATGTGATTTCACAATAGTTAGTCTTCATGACATTTGTTTCATCGCTCTTCAAGAACAATAAGAATAAAGAATAATGCTAAGAGCATTGTCATGCATATATTAGAGTGCATATTTGTGCAACGCAAAAGTTGCAAAGACACACCTTCGAGATGTGATTAATAATCATTATTCCTTATATGATAATTTTCTCTATTCATAATAGTCGTGACTCCTTCGGGGATCGCTACGCATTCTTCAAGAATCTTTAATACATAATAAGACATCACTTGTCCACAAACTAGCGAATGGGGCGTATTGCTAGTAGCACCAAATATATCATATAACTTTTTAGAGGATATTTTAATTCTAAAATCTTCGGTGGATAATGCTATCTATCAAGCATATACATACATAGCAAAAACTCATGGAATGCACATGTGCTTATATGGTATACTTTTTGCTTTTGGTTCCTCCTTTTTTATTATCTCTCTTGGGTCATATATGGGTCTTTATCCCTATCAAGGAATTCACATATTTTGGTGCATTTGGACTTATAACCATATTCCTTCAAGGAAAAATCCTTCAGGGAGCTGTTGTCTTTATGGAGAGATTACTTCACATAAAGGACAATATTGGTACGAGATTTTAATGTTGCTTTCCATGGATTTTCATAATCCCATTACTGCATATTTAATTCATGCCATTAGCCAGACTCATTATATAGCGGAACATATTTTACAGAACTTATGTCAGAGTTGGTCTATTATGACCTTTTGAACCATCGCTTTTCACCACACATTTTCAATGACGACCCATAATTATCCCAACATCGTTTCTAGATATTCACTTAGCGATTTTTGGTTCAACCTCAATTGCACATTTCATTTGACCCAAAATGAGAGCTTCAAGCACTCTTGCCATGGACTTTGTTCCAGGATCCGGGTTCTCACAAAGAGACTCATTTAGCAATTATAGAGGTAAACTAGTGTCGACACATATTCTCTGACTTTAAAAATCTTAATAATGATCTTCATTATTTCCCAAAATGATAGATCCATTGTTGTTCCATATTCCTAGCATTATAGTATGTGCACATTGCTAGGATTTTCATCTCTAGGATGAACCTCATCGTGAGGTAACTCACCAACAGGGTGATTTCGCTATAAGAGTATGAGAGGAGTTTTATCACATACAATGTGAGCTTGCTACAAGAGCATATGCTTGTGACATAGGCCACTAGATCTTATTTGCGGGGCGTCCCCATATAATTTGATCAAAAATGCCAATGTCAAATGGATATGAAATTTATCCCGGGTATATCCAAATCTACTTCGGGTAGAAGCATTCATTTATTGTTAACCAATCTGGTTTGCTCCTTATCAATACAGTTATCTGGCATAACTCCATACTATATAATAGAGGAGTGTAACTAAACAACTAGTTTAGTTTGCATTTGTGCGTTTTGATTCGTAAATATCAAGGCATTCCACAAAATGGGCATTCATCTCCCCCTAATGCCGAGATATTTAATAGCATACTAAAATCCCCAATCATCAACTTCAAGTGGTGTATGTATGCTTTGGTGGTGATTTATCCGGGAAATATTACGCATACGGGGGGTATATTACTATTTTTATATGCAAAGTGAGCTTGGACTTTATTAATGCAGTTGCATGAATACTGCATTGCATGTAATTCCTTCTACAGGAGGAGTATATATTCTCAACTTCTTGTTGAGACCATAACTTCTAGTGAGGTATAAAATATTGCTCAGACGTTCTTGTTTTCAACAAAAACATATGTAGTCATCTAGACTTGGCTCCTTTAGTTACCGACGTAACACATAACTTAGACAAAATAATCCTTCTCAGTGGTCTAATGCTCACCAATTGTTATATTGACCTTCTAGGTCATATGCATGAGAAAAGACAGCTAATGGTGGCATTGCGCTTTTCAAAGCGCGTTAGCTTGTAGCCATGGTTGCAGAGCAAAAAGCTTCAGATGCACTGTTATTTCATAGTCCAGCTCCTTTTTATTGCCCAAAAAACGACCCAATTACTCGTACCATAGAGCAAAATTGAGTCATTGTATTTATTGCAACATATTTGTATTCTATATAAAGCATGGCTTGGATCAATTCATTTTTCAAAGATGAAGAGAGAAGCTTTTAATAGAATGAGAAGACCAAGAATTTTTATTTATCTAGGGAAATGTTATTTTGGTTGCTTGGCAAGAGCAACAAAGACCAATGTCCTTCTGGGATAGACTCACAACTGATAGCAAAAATTTCATATGGTAAAAGATACATCAAGGAAACATATGTAGTTGTCAAATTCCATATGGCACTTCAGAGCCTAGGATAACTACTATGACCGATAATTGATTAATATCAAAATTAGCTTCCACTTTATTGTGATGTGGGATTCTTACTTGTTGCCCGCTTTCCATCTTCTCGTAGTCGGCAATGTCGATATTAATACATTTGTTTAGGTGTGGCGTATACATGGCTACTAGCCAAAGATATTCTTTGCATAGAGTAGTCACTCCACCATATCATTTGGCATACTTTACTTGTAATCAATGATTTCCCTCTGATACCCGTTGTCATTTCAACGACTGTGTATAACTCTAAACTGAGTCCTGATATGCACTTCGGGGCTTCATTAGTCCAAGAAAGGACAAATGGTTTTCTTCATCAGGAAGAAATATTATGTTTTCGCACAAAACAAACTCAGATATTAATTCTTCTAGTATTATTGTAGCAACTTCAAGTTGCCTAGGGAAATGTATTATGTATTAGAAAACGACACCTCATGCTAGTTCTCATTAGAGAGAGGCAAGGGCAACATGTTGACTTCGAGATCATTTGTTATCCCTACTAATGTAATGTTGTAAGCCAATATTACCATGTTTAGAAATCATACCTATGCAAGGTAATATCTCCCTTCAAGGAGGTTACAAATGAATCCCAAATCCAAATTCAAGTGTCTGATATACCAATAAGTCTCGTGCAATGGTTTTTCTTCGAGTTACTTCAAGTAAATAAACCAAAGCATTAAAGATAATGCTATATAGAGAGAGAGAAAAAAATGGTCCTAGATATGGCCATACATGTTTCTTTTATTTCCCGAAATTTTCCAAGCATATGTGCTTTTCTATGGTATTTATATTGGTCATAGGCTAATACTTCGGGATTATATAGCCCATAGAAAACATAATAATTCATACACATTGCAAGGAAAAATAATAATACGAGATCATATGAAAATTCACGATGGGTCAAAATAAATATGTGGAAGCTCATAAACCTAGAAAATTCAGGTTCTAGATATACTATAGAACTTGCATCATCAATATATAAAGCATATATTGCAATTTGGAGAGACATATTACAAGATCTTCAAGATCTAGCGGCAACAAAGTTTGCACACGAGATGAGCCCGACATATTCAATCTTTCTATGACTTTTTTTCGTGTAGATAGATTGGTGTATAAAATTCCTTCAGGGAGATGCTCGATCTGCAGGCCTAAGCAAAAAATTTTGGCATGAGTCCACAATTTTGCCGTTCAACGACGAACTCTTGGAATACAACGATGATGGTCGCAACATCAATTCTTATTTTTTCCTATGCTCTGTGGACGTGGCGGTATAGCGACTTTAGGCCACCAGTAATATGATGCGTGCATGCACTCGGACCAGCTTAGTAGCCACCGTGTAAATATGTATCATCTTCGTGATTAGACCATTCTAGTGGCAAGCGATTGTTTAGTATGCTAGCAATAAAATAATCTATTGATTGCACAAGCTAGCGAAGAAGAATTACTAGAACCAATCTACTAGACTAATCTGCAGGGATTATACCAAGTAGATTAAATTGTAATCGTGAAGACATACCGGGTGCTTTGTGTGTACCTTTTGTTCTTGAATTTGAGAAGAAGCGAAGGTCGTCGCATAGGACGTTCGGCTAGGCGTGGGGACTGCCGGCGTGACGATGAGTCGATGCGGTCTGCGAGATTAGTAGCGGCGAAGGTAGCGCATCCGTTCCGCTAACAACGTTGGGATGTCGACGCCGTCGGCGAGTTCTTGGCGGGCATCGCCACGAGCGTCGGTGCGAAGATCGGCGACGGCTTCAACGGCGATGTCGACGAAGAGCTTTGTCGTCTTGCGATAACGTGTTAAGAAACTTGTCATCGGCGGTTAGGACCTTCCCTCTCCGTCTCTCTCAATCAATGTAGTGGATGAAAGAAGTAGAACAAGTAGACACAAGATAGGGAGACTATTCTTTATTCATCCGAATCTTAGATTGATTACAATGGAGGATCTCCCACGTATATATAGTCCGAATATGTCCTAGAGTATGGAAATCGCCCACACAATAAACGGACTAGGATTAGGATTCCTCCTTCTCCTCTTTCTATATTCCGACCAAGGCCGGAGAGTTTTGGTAAGAGCCCACATACAAACGGATTAGGATTAGATTCATCCTTCTCCTTTCCTTCTAGGAAAGTCCGTGTGTTTTTCAACACTCCCAACCTGGACGGGGCTATTAGCACAAGAAGCGCCAGATACACAAAAAAAAGGCCAACAACGGGGTTCGAACGTGGGGGCGGCTCACAGGTTCTCCATCTGCCGAAGGCCATTTGGCTAAATGGGCCACGGTGATACCAAAAGCCCATGAAATAGTAGCAACGGTCCCTGATGAAGTCGAGCCCAGCATCGACACATGTATGGGAACGACTAGCGCTCGGACGTCCTATGCAAATCGGCATCTATCGGACGCCGCCGCTGCGCCAGCCCAACGCACGGCCCAAATCAAAGCACGGCATCGATTTGTTTCCCCATCGCGGGCGCCGCGCACGTTCTTCCCTCGTCGCGCTGGCTCCGCTCGCCCGCCCCGCCGCGCATCGGGCGTCTTGCCCCGTCTCGCCAACCACCAGCTCCCCGCCCAAGATCCGCCGTACGGTCGACCCGCCTCCAGCGCCCCAGACGCATCGCCGGGTAGCAAAGATCGCACCCAGAAATTCCTACGCGGCGCCGCCGACCTCGCTTCCGCTCGATCTCGGATCCCAATGTCTCACCCTCTTCTTCAGCTTGAATTATTCCTATTCCCGTCGCCCACCTCCAATTGTTGCAAAAGATTACCACCGGCTAATGGAGAGGGGTACTTCAGCCAGCAGATCACCAAATTGCCAGTTCGAGCCTTCCCATCTCAGTTCATGGGAGATCTGTTTTCTCTCGTGTGGAAATCAGTTGGTTGTTGAGTGTGGTGGCCTACAACCAAAGCCTCCATGGGTACAATTTATTGATTTGGCTAGGTCATGGTCCGAGAAGACACTTTTTGAGTGATGGGTTTTACGCTTGAGTCCTCACCCCGCACAAGGAGTTTCGTGTTTGTATGCCGTTGAAAATCCCTTGGCCTACACGGAAGTTTAGCCCCAAAGCCTCCATGGTTATTATGCAAAGAAGTTCCAAACATGACTCATAATGCCGAGGCACTTGCTTGTGAAGTACCGATCATGTTCCACCATGGTTCATAGTGAAGCAATGGCTACTATTACTAGAAGAGGAAGTTGCGATACATGTATCAAGATACCACCAACACCTTGGCCGCCTTTTCGCTTATACCCGCTATCAAGTTGAAGTGGAATCCAAAGAACAATGGACGGCAGCTTCACCGTGTTTCTTTTGATGTGGGGTTGTGCCGCAAAGAAAGAAAATATGGCATGGTATTACTATCTTCAATGCGTGCTTGAACCAGTCATGCGTTTGGGCGCAGCGGTGTCGATGGTGATTCCCGAGGAAGGGATGGACGCAACATTGGAGTATTTCCAGGCTAATTGTATATGTTCTATAATTATATTTTTATACTTGTGTAGTGGATAACCATTGTTTTACTCATTCAAACAGTTAAATTATTTTTGTACTTGTAACTATTCTTGCAAGTATATGAATTGTATAGTAGCTAAATTAGTTGTTACACAACATTAGAGTATTTCCGTAAGCACCGAGAGTCCGTCGTTCTATTATGCGGTGAAGATTGACAAAGTGACAATGCCGCCACGGGGCTATTTTTTGGGTAGATGAAAGGACTAGGAACTGCTCAAGTCTTTCTGAGACTCCATCTTCTTTGATATAACCTTTTGTAGTCTTATTTATTGATCATAATGAGGTCACAAAGACACTAGGTCATTTAAAAAAGTTAATCAGAAGCATTTTACATTAATATTATTCGATGATATTACAAAAGAAATTATATATATGCTCTATAATTATAGTTTTGTAGTCGGTATTCGGTAACCATTGTTTACTCATTCAAATAATTATAGATGTTCTCGAATGCCACCTTCCGAGAATCGAATGAATATGTGAAATCACAAAGGATCAATGTAATTTAATTTAATTATGTTGCAAGTACCTTTATATGTTGCAATTACTTGAACCAAATTGTTACATCTCAAAATGTGCTTATGAAACATGAAGATTTCCCCACCTGTTGCATCTGTAAATGCTCTAATGAAACTATAGAAAGTGTAACTATTGTTGCAAGTATATGAATTGTATGTTGCTAGTAGCTGAATTAGTTGTTACATCTCAAAATGTGGTCATGTAACATGAACATTTCCCCACCGTTACATCCGGAAGTGATAACTACTTACAAGAAAACCTCTTCTTTGAATTAGTTAACACACGTAAACTATATTACTTGCAACCTACGACTAAGACTAGTTAAACATGTCATAAGAAGCATTGAAACATCCTATGGGAGAAGTTGCACAAATCCAAATAATACAAGTTCAACACGGTCCCAAAGACGCACCGTCGAAAAAGATGAGTTTTCGATAAAGCATAGAGACATATAAGATGGAGTGCAAATATTTCGAACCAATGAAACCTGCAGCCCATAGAAATACCACAGACTACTTTGAACCAAAGAACAAAAAAAAAACAAAGAGTGACGTAAGCAACTTGTAACATTGAATTCTCAACACCGCAACAAGACGGTTCGGTAATTTCAACAGAATGCCATTACCAATGCAACATGGTCGATTACAAAAAGAAATAGCATAACAAGATAGAAGCAACTTGTAACGTTGGATTCTCAACACCGCAATAAAGATGGTTCGTAATTGCAAATTGCATCGCTATTACCAATACAACATGGCTGACACAAACGAAATGGCGTAAACAGACACCTAGAAATATCCTTTTCCCATAAGATGTCTAGTAGCAAAACCACATGTTGCATAGAGGTTGAAAACCCAAATACAATGTGCTCTTTTGTTTAACTAGACTAACTAGACTAATGGCATGTCATTTAGCTAATTAATGTAGTGCTCCTTCACGAAGTCCGCAGCAGAGACCTTGTTCAATGGTGATAGGAGTAGTGAGCCACCACATGCTTCCTGTAGTCACCATGTTGACATGAAAAAAAAAGAGGCCAAAATTAAAACGATGCCAAATGCAAATGACCGAAATGGAAAAAAAATTTAACCATATGGGCAATGGAAAACACGAACCGGGTCAAACTCCATAGCCATCTCATTGCCCATCCCATGACTCCATATAAAGCATCACATAGAGCCCACAGTCAAACCTTAAAAAAAAAAAAAAAGGAAAGCAAAATAGGTTTGAGATAATCGGTAGGGTAGAACCTCTTGAATTTGGATACAAATTGGAAACAAGAAGTGTGCAAATGTAACACGACAAAGTTTTTTTCTGTTGTGGGTAATTTTAGGAAGGTCCATGTGAATTTGGATACATCCTTCTTGAGAACACTGCTTCCATAAGCAGCAAGTCCAAAGTTTTCGACCTACAATGCACATCATTATTAGAGCTTCAACTTGATGTAAATCATTCCAAGACTGAAGCAAGCAAGGAGCACACAATTACCATGTTCTTGGCTTTTTAAAACAGGGAGTGTCCATTGAACTGTTGATGGAATTGAACAAAGCTAGTTTGTGAACATGTTAACGCATATAAGCAACCAAAGATGTTCCTCAACTATTGGGAAAAAGATCTACATGCAAGGAGAGATGCATAAGGTAATGTGGACTAGACATCTAACTTCAACATTTCATACGGTCATTTGAAACATATCAGCAAACAAAGATGCAACATTGAATGACAAAATTCAGCGGGCATACCACCACTAGTAGAGGCCTTGGAAGGTGCATTGCAAGTTCTGCTTGAAGCCGTAGCAGTCTGGATGATGATCTTAGATGTCATCTCAGCTAAACGATTCTTGATTATACCCCTGCATTTGCCCTTGAAAATCCGCAGCCATAGCCTCAACAAGATCATCAATGTCACGCTCGATTTGAGAATTTATCTCTGTCATAATGGGCTGGTATTGAGGAGGCACATGTTAGGATGGTAGAAATAAAACATGATGAAATAAGGGAAGAATAGCACCGAGAGATAAGTTTATGAAACATGGATAGGAAAGTAGTGCAACATGGAAAGGTATCTATTGCAACAAAAAACATAAAAATACCTAGAGATGCTCTTACCGGATGTGAACTTAGATTGCTAGGGCCCGGTGGGTGCAGCCAATCTTCCGTAGATGCTTGGGAGCTAACAACACGGGCTTTAGAAACAATAGGATCCCCGGTTTCATTTGGAGGAGTCGAGTATGGTGTGACAAATGGAACTAACATTTAGGATTGGTGAGGGAGTTACATTATGAAATGCAATGCATTCCGAATGGCAAAATGTACAAAAATAGAGGATAAATGTACAAACCGTAGCCTCCCGAATGTATCCAATTGTAGCCTCTACTGGGTCCACCTCCATAGCAAACTCAAAGTCCTTTGTGGATACATTGCAAAGACGAGGCGCATCATAACAATTTGACGCTGCGTTGCGATTTGTTGGGATATCGTGGGTGATCCATGTACACAATCTGACATAGGTAAAATCGAGGGGCAACATTAAAACGAACCGATACAACCGTCTCGAATAAAGGTACAATACATGGATCGCAATTAAAGACACGTAAAAGAAGGCAAGTCGACATACCGTGAAAAATTGGAAGACAACCTAGAATATTATGGTCATGCTTTAGTTGTTCGTAAGATAATTTCGGTAACTATCCACCTCTTCCATCAACACATCTAGGATGTGGCCAAATTAATCAATTTATTTGATTTTGGATACATCATGTAGGCTACGAAGGTACTTTAAACTCACAAAGATTTGTTGAACCTCGACAATAAACCGACCCCAATGCTAGAAGCTTAAAAGCCCTCATGAAGAAAACCTCATCCTTGCTAGCCAGGAGAACCTCTTTGCACCTTCTTAGCTTGGCTCTACTACCCTCCCTAAACTCATCATGGATTTTCAAGAACTCAACCTTCTCAACATCAACACATAGATCCAAAGGTTTGGTGCCGTTCTCAAAGCCCAATATCTTGCAAAACCGTAGGCGTGATAAAACACAATCACCTTGCTACCTAGCCTAAACTCATGTAACCCAGAATCAATATGCTTCATTATCCACTTGGTAAACCTGACTGGCACACAGATGTCAGGCAAAGAAAGCAGAGAGCCATGACTAGATGCCTTGATCCATTTCTCTCGATCTATATCAAATGGAAGAAGTTGATGGATCCTATGAGCTGAAAAATCGCTTTTAAACTTCTGCCTCCATCATGATTACCTAAAATCAAACACAAAAAACACAAAAATGCCGTAATCATGTAGCAATCCAAAAATGTTGCGTTGACTATAGAAAAGCAAATGATGTCAAATTTAAAGAGTGCAACAATGGGAAATAACAAAATTGAACGTAATACACTCATATTTTCACTCCATCTATATGTCTCTATGCTTTATGCGAAAAACTCATCTTTTTCGACAAAGTCGTGGCCGGACCGTGTTGAACTTGTATTATTTGGACTGCTGCAACTACTCCCATAGGATGTTTCAATGCTTCTTATGACATGTTTAACTAGTCTTAGTCGCCGGTTGCAAGTAATATAGTTTACGTGTGTTAACTAATTCCAAAGAAGAGGTTTTCTTGTAAGTAGTTATCACTTCCGGATGTAACAAAGGGGGAAATGTTCATGTTACATGACCACATTTTGAGATGTAACAACTAATTCAGCTACTAGCAACATACAATTCATATACTTGCAACAATAGTTACACTCTAGCGGTTTCATTAGAGCATTTACAGATGCAACAGTTGGGGAAATCTTCATGTTTCATAAGCACATTTTTGAGATGTAACAAAATGGTTCAAGTAATTGCAACATAAAATAAAGGTACTTGCAACATAATTAAATTAAATTACATTGATCCTTTGTGATTTCACATATTCATTCGATTCTCGAGAAGGTGGCATTCAGAACATCT
Source organism: Hyparrhenia diplandra (assembly GCA_015847255.1). Classification (NCBI taxonomy): domain Eukaryota; kingdom Viridiplantae; phylum Streptophyta; class Magnoliopsida; order Poales; family Poaceae; genus Hyparrhenia; species Hyparrhenia diplandra. The sequence goes on along the minus strand of JADLZK010007758.1, from coordinate 174,737 downwards.
ATAATTATTTGAATGAGTAAAACAATGGTTACCGAATACACAGCTACAAAACTATAATTATAGAGCATATATATAATTTCCTTTGTAATATCATCGAATAATATTAATGTAAAATGCTACGATTAACTTTTTCAAATGACCTAGTGTACTTTGTGACCTCATTATGATCAATAAATAAGACTACAAAAGGTTATATCAAAGAAGATGGAGTCTCCGAAAGACTTGAACAGCCTCCCTAGTTTTGAAACATCGAGATATACTTCTACAACACTTGTAGCATAAGTATGAAACACTTGAAAACATACACTTGCAACATTCATGTTTTGAAACATCGAGATATACTTCTACAACATCCGTGAAACATGCGTTTTGAAACACCCGAAACATGCATTTGAAGCACCCGCAACATTTGTGATATACGTTGCAAATTAAATGCGTGTATAGATATTGCAACATATGCAATATCCTGATGAAACGAATCAGGAGCAGCCATAGCCTACCCGTAGGAAATGCAAATGCATCGCAAGCGCCACTTTCGTAATGGCAACATAGAAGGGGTACTTGAAATGTATCACCAAAATTGGGGCATGACCAAGGTGATGGCCATGTAAAGCACGGTAGTGGCCATGTTAAGCACCTTTAGAGATAACGACGTATTTGCGCACACAATCTATAGTTGATTGTTGCAAAAAAAATATTAAGAAGGCATGAAACACTTGATATATCATGGTGAAACAAAGACAATATAGCATAATGAAACATGTTCTTAAAGCCTACTTTTGATTGTTTCATCGCTTTGTTTCAACAATTTCTTACAGCCTAGATTCCACAAGGATAGCTAGCTAGAATTAGTGTGGTAACAGGTTGTCGTCATGATGGAATCTAGTACGGGTTATTAGCTCCTATACATGACCACGATATTAGCTTGTTAAATCTCCATTGCACCGATATATGTGTGTCAAGTACCTATTTCGTAATCAACAATTTTCGAAGTTCTTCGTAGCTTAAGAAGCCTAATAATTCAGTAGAAGAGAACACACTAATTTTATTATCGTGCACATTGCATTTAGCAATTCTGAAAGTGTTCTTAGCATATGAGATGCTTAAAGTACCAAAGTTTTGTAGCTACTCGTTGACACCATACCTCCTTGCTTAGGGGCCTACTTCAAAGGTAGATTTCATCACCGATCCGCCATATGCTAGAAGATGGCGACCTTCCTTTGCCGATGCCCACGTGACTTGTTGTTGGCGAACTTCCTCGCCGCCAGAGGCCCATGAGCACGGACCCGCCCAAAGATCCGCATCATCGCCGCTGCCGCTCGGGCGAGTTGTACTTGATGAGCAAGACGCCCCTCGCCCAATCTCGAGCGCATCCCCGGAGACCGCTGCCGAGGGTGGAAGGGAGCGCGAAAGTGCAGCAGAGAAGCCTCGCCCGGTCCGGGCATTCCGGATCTCATGATATCGCGAGCCGAGGTCGAAGGCCGCGGTGGCGCCGGCCGATAGTGGCCGCGGCCTTTTGGTGGGGAATGGGGCGCAACGGAGATGGGCGCCGCTTGATGCACGGCGACAAATGATGATGACGCGAGAGGCCACGATGGCGCGCGCGAAGCGAGTGAGTGATTTCGCCGGGTAGAGAGGTGAGCAGGCCGTTGTTTGTTGGGTCGTGTCGCTGCAGCGCGTTCTCAAGTGTCCTGACTTGTTGAGCGGGATGAGGTACGAGGTCGTGAAAGTGCATCTAGCCCTTTAGTGGGTTTTTGGTGAATTGAATGACAACTTAATTAAAGGTCTAATAAGTTTGCTAAGTGTTGAACAGAAAACTGAAGTCTATTACATATACTTGTTGATTATGTAGTAACAAGTATATTCAAGGTTCAACAAGTAAGCAAACTTGATGGTATTCCACATAGTATGGAAGCAAAGCCAAATTGTGTATTGTTGTACTTTGAAGATGATGGAAACAATCTAGTATCTAGTTCAAGCAAAAGACAACAATGCAAATCGAATCAAGGAAATGGCTTATATGTTGTGGAATATCATACCATCATGTGAAAGCAAGCATACTTGGCAAAAGGCAAATGAGACAAGAGTTGATGATTTTGGATTGGTCTCTATAATGGCTTGTTTCCCATGAATAGAAGATTGAAATAAGTGTTGGAGTGTCAAGCCAAAATGATAGGATATAAGGAACCGTGAATTGGCTTGACCATATTGATGCTGATCCATGTATGTCTCTATGTGAGTCAAACCGAAGCTTGATTGGTCTCAACATTCATATCTACAAGATAATCAAGCAAGGATCAAAGTGTTGAAGAAATAGTTATTCAATGGATGCTTAATGTGATGTAACTTGAAAATGACTTGATAAGGTGAAGATAGCAAGGAAAGGGCTTCGAGGTACTAAGTGAAGGTGAACGGCAAGCGGTGGCTTGGGACCGAGGTACCACGGCTATGGTGAAGAAGAGAGTACTTGCATTTAGTCGAGGAACTAATCAAGCTATGATGAGTCATATTGTGTTGAGGATCAAATCATTAATGGAAGTGACTTGAAGCCATGAGTTGAACTCACATTTGTGGAAATGGTTCGAGTCACATGCTCAAGGTACATTTGCTCTAAGAGATGAGACAAAAATGATAGAGGATGATGTACAGGTTGATGGAACCTCTCAAGTGCAATGGATGGCAACCTGGACTCATGGAGGTTTAAATTTATTTATATTTTGAATCTTGAGTTTAGGACACGCCGTACTATTAAGAGGGATCCTAGAACCCTTGGCTACATGTGAACTAAATGCTCAAACCTCTAGCTCACCAAAAACATCACTCCAAGCCAAAACAGCCATCCAAAACTCGGTTTTACACTTTGTTTGTTAAGCGCAGCGCCGGCAAGTGGCAGTGCAAAGCCGCGCATAAGTGAGGCAAAGGCCGCTTAATCCGACTGTTGGGGCCGGTCGGGGGTATAAATACCCCTCCAACCCCTCCTCCAACGGTACTCCGTCACTTCTTCTTCCACCTCGCGAAAAGGCACCGAGAGAACGACCTCTTGCTCTCTCTCTCTCTCCCTCCATTGAAGCACCTTGAGGTCCCCCACTCAATCCCTCACTTTCCACCACGGATTCTTGAGGGAAAAGGCAAAGAACCGCTTGTGGAGGCCGATCTACTACTTCCCCAACTTGAAAGAGCATTTGGTTCACGTTTGGCCTCCGCGGTTCTAGGGTTCTTTACTCTTGGAGCTTTGCTCCTAGCCGGCTAGGCGTCACCCTTGAGCCGCCAACTTGTGTGGCAGCCTTGGGAGGTTTGTAACCTCACTCAAAATCAAGAAAATCACCCCTCATCTCAAGGGTTCACTCCCTTGACTTGAGAACGAGGGAAGGGGCGGCTTGTGTGGCGAATCCCAATCCTTTTGTGGATACCTCAACAACGTGGGCGTAACCCAGCCTTTGTGGCGACGGTGAACCACGGAAAAATCCTTGTCTCACGTGTGCTTTTTACATTCTTGCATATATATTCTTGTGAGCTAGGGTTTGTCCCGATCTACTTTGTTGAGGAGTTCCCGGTACTTTCTATTGATATATGTGATATATTTGTGTGCGTGAACTTGGGATATTCACTGATCTAAGTTTTGTTGCTTAGATTTCAAACTGCAGCTTTGTGTTTGTCACCGCCAGGCAAAGTGCAGCTGGGGTGAGAGGCAAAGGCCGCATGCATTTAGGCAGGCCGCCGTTGCGTTGTTTCAAAACTGCTCGAGTTTGTTTTTACAGTGATTTTAAGGTACAGGCCTATTCACCCCCCCTCTAGGCCTCCTAGGCGACATCAAGGTCCTTACAAGTGGTATCGGAGCTAGGCTCTCAATTTCGGGCTTAACCGCCTTGAGAGAAAGATGTCGACAAGTGAGGAGGTATCTCTAGAACTTTTACTTTTCAATGGCTCAAACTATGCATCTTGGTCTGCTAGTGTGCTTGATATTTTTAGGGCCATGGGTCCTCATATAGAGCAGATTGTTGATGTGAGCATTTCACCTCCTAGTGATGATTTGGACTATCTATCTAGAGAGGAAGTGAAATACTTACATCATTACAATGCTCAAGCTACTAACATTTTATTTAGTGCTTTGAGTGAAGATGTATTAGATGATGTCATATTTGGAGATGATAAACCGCTTGATGATGCTCATCTCATTTGGACCGCACTCAAAGAAAGATATGGCAAGTCCAAGTGTGATGAGAGCAGCCTCTCATTGGAGGAACCACTTGAGGAGTGCTCAACTTCACCAACACATGATGAGCCTCAAGTGATTCTCCCAAAAGGCATAATTGATCATGCCACATCCACTTCCTCACCAACACATGACTTAATGGATGGTAATGAAATGGTTGGTGAGAACAATATTTTCACATGTGGTACTTCTACTTCCTCTAGTTCTTGTGAGACTAACATTTTGAAGGAAGAAGAAGCTTGTGATCGGTGGAGGCCAAATGATGAATCCACCTCACCTAGAGGCACAACTCTCTATGTCACATCTCATGTGTGCCTCATGGCAAAAGGTGAGAAGGTAAAATCAAAAGCCAAACCCTCTCCACCTCCTAGTGACATCTCTAGCAGTGATCTAAGTGAAAGCTCTAGTGATAGTGAATCTAGTGATGATGAAGAGTATGCTAGACTCATCAAGAACCTAGATCCTAAAACTAGAGTCTTTCTCTCTCAGCTAATGAAGGATTTAGAGAGTACCCAAGCTGAGTTAGCAACTAGAGATGAACAACTTGACAAGCTTGAAAGGTTGTATGTTGCTAATAAGGAAGCTCTTGCATTAAAGAGAAGTGAGGTGGACTCCTTGCACAAGGCTTTGGCCGAAAGACAACATGTTCTCACAACGAAGGCTAATATTGCACTCAATGATAAGTATTGTGTCTTAGTTGAAAAGCACAAGGAGATTGAGTTGCAACATAGTCATCTTAGGGAGAGCACCTCACAGCCCTCTAATGCAAAGGACACCTCTACTCCCTCCACTAGCCAAGGTTGTGGAAAATGCTTTAATCTTGATTTGAATGTTTATGCCACTAACCTTGTTGATATGGAAGCTATGAGAAAAGAGATTGCTAGGCTCAATGAGATAATGAAAAGTGAGCTTGGGCACACAAAAAAAGACAAGACAAATGGTAAGAAAGTGGTGAATGGATCTGATTGTGTGCAGTTTGAGAGGAAGGAGCAGATTGGTACAGTTCAGCCTGCACAGACCACAACAGTGCCGCACCCCAAGAGCGGCAGTGCCGTGCCCCATAAAAATGGGAAGGCTACCAATCAGGTTCCTGATCAAACTAAGCTCATAAATAAGATGCCAAAGCATGATAGCAGAGCTCCCAAGAGTATCAAGGTGCAAAAACAATCAAAGAAGACTCTCACTGGTTGCTTCAAGTGCAAGAAGGAAGATCATCATGTTAAAGATTGCCCCTTGAGGAAAGAGAGGAAAGACATGAGCAAGATCCAAAAGAAGAAGAAGATGGCTCGTGCTAAGTACTCCAACATGGGACACATTGCCTCTACGTGTTCCAACAAGGTTGATGACCAAGCCACACTTTCAAAAAGAAGGAAGTGTTATGGTTGCAATGAGAAGGGCCATAAGATTGCATTATGTCCCTACATTAAAGGTGAAGGCTTGTCATCATCAAGAAAGGGCCTCATCAACAAGGTAGCAAGCAAAATGCATAAAGAGAAGGCTAACAAGAACAAGAGCCGCCTATGCTACACTTGTAGAGGAAAGGGACATTTAAGTAAGGATTGTCCCATGGGTAACGCTCCTAAGCTCAACTTATCAATTAATTCAAATATGCTTAGGATGCCCAAAAATAACACTTGTGCTAGAGAGGTGATTGGTTCACCACGTGCTAGCACAAAGGCCATTTGGGTGTCTAAGTCTCTTGTGACTAACCTTGATGGACCCAACTTGGTTTGGGTACCACCAAGTTATGCTTGATGAGTGTTGTAGGTACTTGGAGGTGATATGAAGCTTCGGGGTGCTTGAGCAAGCTAATTGAAAATATTCACTCAAGCTATCAATCAATTCATATTATATTCTCTTATATGGTTGACCCGAAGATAAATCAATGGAAATATCTCAAACCTCATATTCACCTTAGTAACTAGTACCTAACCCTTCTTAGCTAGCCATTTGACTTGTGTAGTCTCTAGTAGTTCACAAATATATGTGTGTTTGTGAATTATTAGAAGTGGCTAGAGTGTTTCATGTTTAAATGAATTATTTTCCATTTGATGCTTTTAATGGCTCTCTAGTAGAGCAAGATCTTATTCAAGTTGTAGGTATTGAAGAACCACCTTGTGTTGCTGATTGGTCCTCTGTGCAGTCTGTATTGATCTGGTCATAACTCCATCTTGGGATGTGCAAATGACAATCCATTTGTTGGGTTTGAAAGTTAATTTGATGAGCTTTCATACCATGTGCAGCATGTACCAAGGAATATTACAGATTGATACAGTTTTACACTTGAAGTTGAGCATATGATAGACTGTAGACATTCTGACCAGTCTGTACTAAAACTAGTGTGTAGCCATAACCGAGTTGCTTAACAGATCAACACTGGTGGCATTGGAAACTAGACTTCTCAAGCTTTCCAACAAGTGCTCATTGACCTTCATAGCCTTTGGGAATCAAAAGTTATGAATGTTTGTTCCACTGGTCTATTTTTCACTAAAGTGGTCAGTCTTTCAGTGAAGTGGTCCATTTTCAGTGAACTGATCAAATCTTGATAATGGTGGTGAGTTGATACTTATGGAAGCTTAAATGGTTGAGATGTTCTCACCAAATGAAGTGAAGGATTCTCAAGTTGCTGCTGCACCAAATTCCGCTGACAACTCTGATGTAGTGTAGCTGCAGACCTCTGTTGCAACATCTGCAGAGTGGCAAAGGCCGCGCTGAGAGCGGCGCTGCCGCGCCCCGCGCGCATAAAGAACCACTAATTCCACTCACAAAGCCTACAACTTTCATATGAGCAAAGTGAAGATGAAGATATCATCTCATTCATTACATTCAAGAAGGGTGGTAACATCTAAATCTCAAGTGCAAGTTATGTTCAAATTTTACTCCTTTGTGTCTTGTGTAGTCACTTAGGTAAATGAAGCACTTGAGCATTTTCATTGGTTATTGATCATGAAAAAGAGAAGACTATGATTGAGACCGAATTGATCATCTACACCCAGCAACATAGATGACTTGAGCTTCCTCCGTGGACTTCAAATCAAGAATCTCAAGTTGAAGAAAGTTTTTCTTCATTCAAGCATACTATGAGTTGGTTTGAAGGATTTGGAGTCTTGGTTTTCACATTAGAGAATACAAGTAAATTTCAAGAAGGCCAAGAACAAAGAATCATGCTCAAGTAAAGTAAAGGGATTGATCACTCACAACTCAAGAACTTCGTGACTTCGTGGAATCTTGTTATATGGTAGATTGCCAAATTCTCAATTTTATATTATGGGCATCTACATGCTACAATGGTTGTGAGTATCTCTTGGCATGCATATTTCATTTTTGATATTCTATTATTGCCATGACCTAGACATAGAGTGAAAATCTCAAGTTCTTAAATGAATAAAGTGCTATGTGAGAAATTCAAATACTTAAAGCACTTATCAAAAGGGAATTTACTCTATGACTAGAGTTGTGAGACTAATCTTTTCTCTAAGTGATTTATGCAGTCTCACAAAATGAGAATGTGTTTCTCAAATGGAGTGTGCTATCATATGAATGTCATCAATCCAAAACCATGTGATGTATTCTCTCTCTAGTTGATTTGGAGTTGATTTGTCTATGTTAGCCACTCACCATAATATGGCTTAAATCTACCCTTTGGACTTAAATGACCAACCATGCATATTCACATCTTTATTCCACTCGAAAGAATATGCATGATTCTTTAAGAGAGATTTAGTCCATGTTATGAGGTTTCTTCATTTAGTGACCCACTTGCCTTCCACACATACAAAAAGGGTTACTAAGTGAGAAACTAGTGCTTGTGTTACTAATGACCTCTTGTGTTTGAGCTTATTCACGTAAAAAGTATCAAGTGGAGGTTGTGCTTAGCTAATTGATATATCACAAGCTTGAAGGTTACTCTTCACCGAAAGTAAGATCATGTGCTAGCAGCCACATTGATTAAAAATCTGAGTTTGAATTAAGTCAAGCTCAAGGTTGAGATTGGATGAGCTATATTGGAAGAATTCACAAGATAATAAGCATTGATGAGAGGACTGAATGGAATAATATCTTGTGAGTATTTTCAACCAATTTCATCTCAAGATTGGACAAGAAGAAGAGAAATGAAGTGAATCATCAAATCTGTCCCGTAAATTGAGAATCAGGTTGGCTGCATTCAAGCATGAATTTAGAAGATCAAACGCCGATGATTTGACCTGAAACTTTGTGAGCATGATATACATATCAAGTACTTGTTGTTGTTCAATTGGCATGACAATTTGTTTGGAAGAAAATCAGTTTTTGAGTTAGTTTCACACGCCTTCAAGAAGGCAGTTTCAGATTTGAGCAGCTTTGGTAGAAAATTGTTTTGACCGACCAAATAGAGTTCAAATGAGAGAAAATTTATACAGCAGTTAGAGAACTCATAGATGAAGGTCTCTACCAATTTTCATGCATAGAGGACTTTTATTATGGGAGATATGAAGTTTTCTTCAAGAAAGACATAATCTGAAACTTATCAGATTTTCGGACTTCAAATAGCTTGGTAGAGAGATTGATTTGAGTGATCAAATGAAGTCCAAATGAGTCGAAATTTTACTGAGGTTAGAGGAATCATAGATTAACACCTCAACCAAATTTCATGCATATTGGGCTACTGGTTTGAGACATGTGGATGTTTCTCTGAGGATGACAGCTGAAAAACTGATTAAATGGAATTGGATTGCATTGCATCAACAAGGGTCAATGGGCTCTCAAATTGGTCATGAAGATACATTAATATTGAGAAGAATCAGTTTGATCTAAAGGAGATTCAATGAAATAAAAGAACTCACACAAGGATGCAAATGAGTTGCAATCAGAGCACAAGCAAGAGTAAGTAATTGCAACTAGTGAGAATAAGAAGTAATCACCGTGAAGGTTCTCAAAGGCAACAGATCAAATCAGCTCAAACTAGTTGAAATTAGTTGTTTTCAGCAGCTACATGTAGCAAAGAATGAGTTACGATCAGTTGGTACTAGCTGAAATCAATTAAGGGCAACTAAAATCACCAAACTATTGGATTGCAAGTATCTTGAAGGAGTTTGAGACTAGTTGAAGTATAGTGCAAACCTCTCCTATGACCTTATATTGTTAGTGTGCTCAAGTGGACTTTGTGTACTCTTGTATGCACAAATTTAGGGGGAGCTAAGCCTAAATCTTGTGTGACCATTGGCTTCCTTCAAGCGTATGATGTGCAGTCCAACACATGTGCAAAAGGAGGATGGATTGTTCCCGTGGAGTCTCTAGGTGCCTTACAAATATTCTAGGAGGTCTCGGTCTTTATAAATCAAGTGCTCCCCGGTTTAAATGTTGAATGCCCCAATCCTTTAGTGGAACAAGATTTGGATGAGATGGAGGAAATAATTGAAGAGTGGACTTTCATTGCTATTTCTCCTCTTTAAAGCTCATCAAATGCTCTTGGTCCATCCTTTGATTACCAGATCTTGCAAATCAAGAGTGGTAACTCCTAGTTGTAACACCCTAAAATTTGCATGATTTTAAAATAGCTCAAATTGATTTATTTATGTCTTTTATGTGAAGCATTGAATTTAAGAATAATAATTTTTATGAAAAATTAAAATCAATCATAAGGCTAGACACATGTATGTGCACTCATGCTTCCTGCATTGTTATTTTTGTATTGTTTGGATTTGACCAAATTTGCAAAAAGAATTTGAAATGGTTTGGAAATCAATTGAAAAGGAATTTTGAAATAAAAAGACAAGGATATTCTTTTCCTCTCTAATTTCTCTTCTCCGTTCAGCCCAACCTGGCCGTGTGCCATTTTCTTTCTTTTGGCCTCTCGTCATTTTTTTTTTCTTTTGGGCTGAAATTGCTCTGGTCCAGCCCATCGTGGAAAACAACAGCGTAGCTGTTCTCTTCTTTTTCCTTTCTTCTACCTTGCAACACTTTCCTAAAATGAGAGTTCGAATTCTATCGATGAACCAAGCTTGCCTGAGCTTTCCATCCTTGCTGCCGCCCTCGGGGCTATATATGCTGAGGCTGCGCCCCCTCCGATTCCATCTTGCTTCGCAGCTGCAGCCTTGAGCAACCGCCGAGGCATCCTAAACCTAACTTTGTCGCTGCCAAGCTCGGGTCCGCGATTCGCCGCTTCAAGCTTCGCCGTAAGCTTCTACTGAGCTTCTCTATGTTCCAAACGAACTCGCCCATACCGTTTTCCCTATTTTTCCCGATCAATTTTGCTAATATGACTCGCCGGAATTGCAGCACCGTCGCTGTCCGCCTCGATTGGCTGTGCGACGTCCTCGTCACATCCCGGCTCTTGATTTCGTCCTTGGTGAGTCCGCATCAAGCTCCTTTTTCGATTGGGTCTATTCCCGTGTCAATCCATGGTCTCTAGGGCCAGCTACGTGAACTCCGGCGAACTCCTTGGTCGCCGGCAATGGAACCACCGTGCTGTTCGTAACAGCCATGGTGACTTCTTCTTCTTTTATTTGTTCTTATCGAATCTCAACCGTTCCGATCGATATCTGCGGTCTAGATTAGAAGATACCCCTTCGCGGTTCTTTTGTTAAAGAGACCCTGGTTTTTCTTATATTTCACTCGAGATCCTCATACCTGATTTAAATCCGAATTTTATTTATTTTATTTCGAAATCAGTTTCGGATTATTTACAGAACTGCCATCCAGATTCAAATCCTTATAACTTCTTCGCTTTTAAATCCAAATCGATCCGTTCAAGTTGCGTTAGATTCGTAATTCCGTAATCTACATGTTAATCTTACTATTAGTCAGGTTATTAATCTTTTAACTTTCGAGTTTATATTTAAGCTTATTATTTTATTAAAGCTAATCTTGTAAAATTCATATCTACGCCGTTTTAGCTCCGATTTTTGTGATCTTTATATCGATGTGATCGTAGCGACGAGTAGAATAGTTTTAAGAGCTTTTCAAACTGTTATCTTACTGTATGGTGTACTGTTATCTCATTTTGTCTATGTTTGCTTCGTGTTTGATTGCATGCTCGATTGTGTGTTGCCGCGTGATCGCTTTGAGTAGACGGATCAATTCGAACGGTCAGAGTAATACTTTGAAGAAGACCAGCAAGCTCAAGGTTTCAATCAAGGCAAGTATAGCTTGGGATCATCCTTGATGTCCTATTCACCTTAATCATTAATTCATGATGCATGTGTCCTCCTTGTTTGCCATTAAGGACTTACCTAGTCTTGATTACTTGATCCTTGTCTCCTATGGGTTATGCATTGGGTAGTAAATTGCTAGCGCCAACCAATAAACATTACTTATTGCTTTATGGATTAAATCATGATGAGTAGTTGTTGATGCCATGGTACATAGGGGCTTAAAGAGCTTGTGTTGTTTATTTATGAAGCTCTTAGCTCTCCATAAGGACTTATTCATTCATGATCATCCTGATATACAAAGATAGCCTATGGGGGTCACATGGCTCGCTTTAGTCGCTTCAGGGGATAGTGTTTACTGTGTCGGTGGTTACCAAACGGAAGAGAATGGGTTGTAGCCCTATCGCTATTCGGCATGTTTAGATAACCCCTTTGAAAGGCTTTATGTGGTTTTCATTTGGTTAGGGAGTTAAGAACCTACTCGTGGAAACCATGACCCGTAGTGAAAGTGTACACCTCTCGCAGAGAAGTTAATTAAACCGACATGTCACCCGTGTTCGCGGTCATGAACGGCCTTGGAGACATTAATGAATAGAATTGCATGCTTATTATGTTGTTGATATTAAACTGATGTTGATATCTGTCCACCCTTGTGATTAATGGTTTAATGGGATTCCTTTATGCTTAAGCCTAAAACTTGACCAACAATAAAAGCAACCGCAGCTTAAGACAAAGGTCGCCTTCTAAGCCTCATAACCCCTAGCTATGCTTGCGGAGTTCGACATGGACTCACCCTTGCTATTTCACCCCACCTCGGAGAAAGTTAGGCTTGTGATCAACCAAATCGTCGGTCCCTCGTGGAGTCTACACCGAAGATCGTGAGTGTCTTTCCGCCTCGGCTCACGCTAGCCGAGGTTATTTTCTTATTCGTTATATTTTAAGCATTGTGAATTGATACTACTATCTATTTGTAAACTATATGTGAGAATTGACTTCCGGGCTCACATATGGTTTCATCCTGGTTTTGTTCTTAAAAACCAGTGTGTTACACTAGTTCACGCTTGCAAAGTTCATAAATTTTACCTTTGGCTCTCTATGTGGGGCCGCCTTAGGTAAAGAAAGAACTAGGGACCTAATAAGTGGATCTTGGATGATCATAAGAGCACTCTATCTCACCACATTTCATCAAGTGAGAACTATGGCCATTCAAATCATTGAAATCTCACTCACGATGGTCATATCAATGTGGTGATCTATCTACCTTGGTGGTGGTATGTGTTCTTGGCACAATTTCAATTTTTGCAATTTTGTTGTGCCTTGACCAAGATATAGGATGAACTCCTCTAGACTCTTAAAGTGATTCAAGTGCATTTCACAAGTAATTCAAGTACTTGATGCACATATTAAGGGGGAGCCCATCCTATGCCTTGTGTCTTTTGAGACTAACCTTTTCTTCTAGTGATTTGTGTAGTCTCATGGTGAGAATAAGTTTCTCTTGGGTATGCTACGTTAACTCAATCCAAATTGGTAAAATTATCTCTCATATTCATTTGGATTGCAATTTTATACCTTTAGTAGCTACTCTCCATAATATAGCTTAAATTCCCTTATTTGGACTTAATTGACCAAAAGTGCATATGTTCTTGCCTTCCACATATATATGTATGCACTATCAACAAGGGGGAATTTAGTCTATGTTATGAGGTTTTACAATTAGTGACTCCCCATTCCACATCCAAATGGTCACTAGTTGTGAAACTCTAGCTTGTGCAATTTAATGCTATCTCTTGTCTTTGTGAGTCTTATCTAGGTGATACTATGAGATATGAGCATTCATTCCAATTGGCATCAACTTGTGAAGATACATTCAATAGAACAAAACTTGAACTTGTTGATCTTTGGGCTTGCCATTGGTTGGTATGGATAGCTCTCGAAATAAGCTTTCCGAAAAGTCCAAAATCAATGAAATCGAGTTCGGAGTGAAAAGTTATGGCATTTTTGGTGACGGTGAGGTGACATGTGTCGCTTTTACGAGCTACGGCAATGCCGCGCACTGGCGGCAAAGTGCCGCACCGACAGGTCATGACTGCTGGTTTTTGAACTCTAATGACTCGTTTTGGTTTTGGGTGCATATATACTCATTATATGGCCCCTGAGCTATCTGTTGACAACCAAAACATTGCAAACCTTCCATAAAGCCATATAGAGACTCTTCAAGTGATGTCAAAATTATGAAGATCATATTTCAATTGGTATTGGTGGAAAATCTCTCAATTTGGTATATCAAGAAATATGTCTTCAGCTGGTATCTCAATATGACAACAAGAGATAGCAATGGACTTTCAATTGAGATCAAGCACAAGTTTGGGTTATCTCCTTGAAGATGATGATGATGAGAGATGGACACAAATGAAACTCTTGGATAAAGAAGTACTAGTCCCATCAAAACACTAAATCTAAGTATTGAAATCATCTTCATGGTGGAGATTGTGAGGCTTAGAACAAAGGTATATCACTCCATGAACTCTTGTACTATCTTTGTGCATCTAGGCCCTTACATGCTAGTGTGTGCATGTGTATGCAACATTTTGAGTCACATCATGAGTTTGTTCTTATGATGGCGATTAGAGATTTCATTAGATATTTGGTTGATACCTCTAGCGGTGCTGACTATGGGTTAGTCTCATGTTCAAACTATCATCTTAGTGAGGTATGAGCTAAATATTCTAACATCTCAAGAATCTTGGCTTAAATTGTTGCATACTTTGTTTGGTAGAAACATTAGGAGAGAAATCCTATATGCTAAACCTTGACCTACTCTTGCTCTCACTTGTCTACCATCATATTTCTTCCTTTTGGTGAAGAGATCCTTTTTGGAGATTAATGCCAAAGGGGGAGAAATATTTAAGTGAAATTGATATGTGGTTTTAAAGGGGTAGAGGAGAGGCATATAAGATTTTTTAAAATTTTTGTGGTGTGTGCAAGGATAGTTTAAATTCATGCTCTTTAAGGACCATTTATGCTAGTGTGTGACTTTCATGCCTTGTATGGTGGATTGCTTATCTTTTCAGTGCATGAACTGTCATGAGCATCACGGTTATCATGTTACACCTTGCACCCCACAGATGCTATGATATAGGAGAGTTCTCACACTTCATCCTAAATATGTGTATTTGGCATTTGAGGCCAAAAGTTGAATTCCTTCAATGCACACATTTAGGGGAGCTCACTATATCATAGGATTCAAAAATCTTAATGCTTATCAATCTCTTGTAAGCTTTAATTGTGTTGTCATCAATCACCAAAAAGGGGAGATTGAAAGTGCATCTAGCCCTTTAGTGGGTTTTGGTGAATTGAATGACAACATAATTAAAGGTCTAATAAGTTTGCTAAGTGTTGAACAGAAAAATCGAGTCTATTACATATACTTGTTGATTATGTAGTAACAAGTATATTCAAGGTTCAACAAGTAAGCAAACTTGATGGTATTCCACATAGTATGGAAGCAAAGCCAAATTGTGTATTGTTGTACTGGAAGATGATGGAAACAATCTAGTATCTAGTTCAAGCAAAAGACAACAATGCAAATGGAATCAAGGAAATGGCTTATATGTTGTGGAATATCATAGCATCATGTGAAAGCAAGCATACTTGGCAAAAAGGAAATGAGACAAGAGTTGATGATTTTGAATTGGTCTCTATAATGGCTTGTTTCCCATGAATAGAAGATTGAAATAAGTGTTGGAGTGTCAAGCCAAAATGATAGGATATAAGGAACCGTGAATTGGCTTGACCATATTGATGTTGATCCTTGTATGTCTCTATGTGAGTCAAACCGCTTGATTGGTCTCAACATTCATATCTACAAGATAATCAAGTAAGGATCAAAGTGTTGAAGAAATAGTTATTCAATGGATGCTTAATATGATGTGACTTGAAAATGACTTGATAAGGTGAAGATAGCAAGGAAAGGGCTTCGAGGTACTAAGTGAAGGTGAAGGGCAAGCGGTGGCTTGGGACCGAGGTACCACGGCTATGGTGAAGAAGAGAGTACTTGCATTTAGTCGAGGAACTAATCAAGCTATGATGAGTCATATTGTGTTGAGGATCAAATCATTAATGGAAGTGACTTGAAGCCATGAGTTGAACTCACATTTGTGGAAATGGTTCAAGTCACATGCTCAAGGTACATTTGCTCTAAGAGATGAGACAAAAATGATAGAGGATGATGTCCAGGGTTGATGGTACCTCTCAAGTGCAATGGATGGCAACCTGGACTCATGGAGGTTTAAATTCATTTATATTTTGAATCTTGAGTTTAGGACAGGCCGTACTATTAAGAGGGATCCTAGAACCCTTGGCTACATGTGAACTAAATGCTCAAACCTCTAGCTCACCTAAAAACATCACTCCAAGCCAAAACAGCCATCCAAAACTCAGCTTTTACACTTTGTTGTTTCGTTGCGGTAGCAGTGCAAGCGCTGCACCGCCAGCGTATAAGTGAGGCAGTGCACTTAATCGACCGTTGGGGCGGTCGGGGTATAAATACCCCTCCAACCCTCCTCCAACGGTACTCACGGTCACTTCTTCTTCCACCTCGCGAAAAGGCACCGGAGAATGCACTTTTGCTCTCTCTCTCTCTCTCCTCCATTGAAGCACCTTAAGCTCCCCACTCAATCCCTCACTTTCCACCACGGATTCTTGAGGGAAAAGGCGCAAAGAAATCGCTTGTGGAGACCGGATCTACTACTTCCCCAACTTGAAAGAGCATTTGGGTCACGTTTGGCCGGGCGGTTCTAGGGTTCTTTACTCTTGGAGCTTTGCTCCTACCCGCTAGGCGTCACCCTTGAGTCGGCAACTTGTGTGGCAGCCTTTGGGAGGTTTGTAACCTCACTCAAAATCAAGAAAATCACCCCTCATCTCAAGGGTTCACTCCCTTGACTTGAGAACGAGGGAAGGGATGTAAGCTTATGTGGCTTAATCCCAATCCTTTTGTGGATACCTCAACAACGTGGACGAAACCAGCCTTTGTGGCGACTTCGCGAACCACGGGAAAAATCCTTGTCTCACGTGGTGCTTTTTACATTCTTGCATATATATTCTTGTGAGCTAGGGTTTGTCCCGATCTACTTTGTTGAGGAGTTCCCGGTACTTTCTATTGATATATGTGATATATTTGTGTGCGTGAACTTGGGATATTCACTTTCGATCTAAGTTTCGTTGCTTAGATTTCAAACCGTAGCTTTGTGTTTGTCTCCGCCAAAGCAGGCAAAGGCCGCTATTTTTCAAAACTGCCGAGTTTGTTTTACAGGTGATTTTAAGGTACAGCCTATTCACCCCCTCTAGGGCTCCTAGGGCGACATCAAGGTCCTACAGTGTCGCCGATGTGGAGTTCGTCGGGCGCCGCTGACCTCAGCGAAGGGGCCGCAATGGGCCGATGGAGCGCAGCCCATGACGGGCGGGCGCTAGTATGGGCACCAACGAGGCCCGGCGAGGTTGACGCCGTGAGCTGCTTGGGCGAGGGCGAGCGGGCCGGGCGAGGGCAGCGGCGCTGACGACGGGCGAAGCGGTTGGCGAGGGCAAATACAGGAGCGTATATGCATGGGCCGCGTCGCGAGCAGCTCGAGCGAAGCGTAGGCGCCGAGCAGAATTGCCGCGAGTAGGCGCCGAGCGTGCGTGGATGACGAGCAGCCACGATGTGGATGCGCGCGGTGGGATAAGCCTACGCACTAAAACCGACGGGCGACCGCGCACTTTAGATGGGCCAGACCTTCACGCGGCCAGCAACGCCTGCGTCCGGATCGGTGGGACGCTCCGGGGAGCATTACCGCACATGTATCGCAGAAAGCACGACCGATTCCCGCGCGTGGAATACAAATTCCAGCAGGCAGCAGTGTTTTCCTCTCTTCTGCCCTTGCTGACGGAGGGCCCTAGTCCACCGCGCGTTCGAGCAATTGGACACCGCGCCATACATCTTTCCTTTGCCCGCGCCTGCGCCTCATTTTTCACTCCCTGTGCCGCTGACTGTCGGGCCCCACAAGCCAAGCCCGCAAGCATCCGTCGAAGCAATGCAGACTCCAGCAAAGTTGAAAATTAAAATTGAAAATAATAAAAAAGGGTAAAATAAAGGTCCTTCCAAGGGTCTTGTGCATTTTGGTGTCGTTTATGTCACTGTACCCCCGCATCTCTTGTAGTAATATATTATTTTAATAAAATATAACAATCACGTTTGTTATCATTATTAGATTCAAAAAGGTTCCCATCAATCTTATTTTCTAAAAGAAAAGATATAGGTACATAAAGTGGCGTATACGATATCAAAATGCACGACCCTTGGAAGCATATGAGTTATGGTTAGGTTACATTTATTCTGTGCTACTACATGAGTTATAGTTAGGTTACTTTAGAAAATACAAACTCATCTCTAAAAAAGAAGTTGCTCAAACTTTTTCTCAAACATGTACATGACACAAGATGAGGAAACTCAAGTTTTAGATTTTTCGAGATGCTTTCCTATTTTATTTCATTTAAATGAATTTATATGTCTTAGGACGCCGTAATTGTAGGATGAACTAAGGCTAACTCATAAACGATCCACAATAGTGCCAAATTTGTACAATAGATCTTGCATAACCTAGGGAACTAGTTTTAGTCGAGGTAGATGGTAAAATATCTTATTTTGAGGGCATAATTCACCCTCCTTTCTCGTTTTGAGCGATAAATAAATTCATTAATTCCCTAATTTACTCGTAAAAAATCTAAGATTCGATGTGGGGCAATGATTTGAGCTTTCATGCTTATGGAAAAAGTTTCAAGTCACTTGGACACTAACATATTGCACATGCTTCACAAAGTACATGTGTCATTTCAAAGAACCTTAATCGTAAGTGATGGGTCTCCACTTGACTCATATGTTTTGATGTCGGAGATGCTCAAACTTTTTCTCTTAAACTTGTACATGACGCAAGATGAGGAAACTCCAAATTTTAGTTTTTTGAAGATGATTTGCTATTTCATTTCATTTAAATGAATTTCCGGCGTTTGGACATTGTAATTGTAGGTTGAACTAAGGCTACCTCGTAAAAACAATATAGAATGGTGCTAAATTTCTACATTAGGTATCAGATACACCATGGAACTAGTTTTAGTCGAGGTAGATGGTAACATATATTATTTTCAAGACATAATTCACCCTTTTTTTTCTCATTTTGAGCAATAAATAAATTCATTAATTGCCTAATTTAATCGTAAAAAATTTAAGATTCAATGTGGGGCCATGATTTGGGCCTTCATGCTTGTGAAAAAAATTTGAAGTCACTTAGGATCTGACATATTGTACATGCTTCACAAAGCTCACACGACATTTCGAAGAACTCTAACTACATGTGATGGGTCTCCAAATGGATTGTGTGTTTCCATATCGTAAGCTACCAATGTTTCCATCTCATAATACAACAAATACTGGAGGTCTTGATAATATGTTTTTATTAAAAATATTTAGTCATAACTTTATACAATATAATATATTTTTGAGAGTTTACATACATTTCCACACTAAAGAAAATGAAAAATATGAAATATTCTTGGGCTGATAGAGCTTTAGTTTAGCCCCAAATGCTAGATAAGCCCAATACCTCCGAGAAGCCCAGCTACACCTACCATCGCTATCAGCCGTTTATCTCTGTAATCGATGGTTCAGATTGCATGACTCCCACGAACCCTAGCCTCTTTGTATATTTCAGATGTGCGGCCCTTCTTCCCTCCCCTGCGCCGCTACTTCGTCGTGCCGCTCTCTAGCAGGCCTCACCCCAGCGTCGCACATGAGGCTCGAAGCAAAGGCTCGCCGCCGGAGCACGGGAGCCTCAACCTCTGCTCCATCGCCTCCAACGAATCGGGCGACAACGAGGTGAGCTAGGGATGTACTGTTCCTCCGGCCTCCTCTTCCGAATCATAGAGCGCTCACCTGATTTGGCTGGTGCCCCAGCAGGTCTCCTCGTACTCGGAGTCGAAGAGCGACAGAGAGGACGGGAGTTGGAGCCCGCTTTCATGGCCGTGCCCTATGGATAGATGTAGTGCGTGAGGCCGATGCCTTTTCATTCTACTGTTCCCGGTGCCTATTTTGTATAATGGATTCGCGTGTGTTTTCAACAGGTCCATAGCTCCCCTGCAGCCTTCCACTATGACGCTGACGTCCATCTCTCAACAGCCGCCAGGAGCGCTGCCGCACGCCGACCCTATGGGTAGCAGTCCTCCACCTCCGTAAGGTGCTCCATCTTTTTTTACCCAATTGCAATTAAGATTTTTCCCCTATCTTCAGATCCGCCGTAAATTATTTTTGCATCTTGTATTTTCTTCTTGCCCTTGTTTATTGATGAATCTGACTTGATTTTTGCAGCATGTATTGCAATTAAGATTTTTCCCCATCTTCAGATCCGCCCTAAATTATTTTTGCATCTTGTATTTTCTTCTCGCCCTTGTTGATTGATGAATCTGACTTGATTTTTGCAGCATGTGACGAGCCGGAGCAGCTCTATTTGGCAACTGACGCACAGCAAGGTTAGACCACAGCCACCATGTAGCATATATATTCTTGATCTGTGCTATTAGCTGAGGGTGACAAGTATGTGCATGCTGATTTTTTTTTTCTCTTCATGGACACTGCTAGTGATAGAACTTGCTAATCCTTTTGTTGTGTACTTAAACCATTTTTACTCTATTTTTTGCTTGGTTTGTAGCATAAGAAATTTATTGTTTCTGTTCTATAATCAACACGTTGTGTTTTTATACACGGGCATGTGTGTGTTACTGCTAGTAAGTCCTAGTTTTATTTGTGCTAAGGATCAATGGAGAAGTATAAGCTATGCTACTTTGTGTTGTTCCAGATTCGCTAAAGGAACATATATAGTGTCCACTGTCCAGTGAATGAAACTGTGCAGCTGTTGCCTCCTATTTTATTTATTCAAAGTGATTCAGTGGTTTTAAATAGATGCATGCGCTTGCCTCCTGTTAGGATTGGTGTAAGTAGTAGGATATTTTGTTTATTTATGCTTGCCTTCTGGAACGGTCCTA
The DNA here is from genome assembly GCA_015847255.1 of Hyparrhenia diplandra. NCBI lineage: Eukaryota > Viridiplantae > Streptophyta > Magnoliopsida > Poales > Poaceae > Hyparrhenia > Hyparrhenia diplandra. The sequence goes on along the minus strand of JADLZK010007758.1, from coordinate 154,325 downwards.
TTTATTTGTTTGGTTTGCTTGTAGGAGAGACTGTAGATGGATCACCTCGTGCTTCAGCCAACATGGACAGGGACAATAGCCATGGCCATTGAGAGGTATTTTGCTTGTGCATTAGCTGCTGCATATTTGTTGTTTTTGCCATAAATTACTTGATATTCTTTTCTATATATGTTCTTCCATTCCATTAGGTCAAGTTCGACATAAACACAGAGGATGAGACAGTTCAAAATGGTTTTATTGAGATGGACATTTTCTGCCGTTGGTGCCTGTTGGTGCCTGCATTTTGTGGTTGCGGTTGCTGTTGCTGTTGCTTGCATGCCATTTGCAACTACAGCTGCATGGATTGAGCTGCTAGAGTTCTATGTACTTTTTGGAACTTGTGTTTGTTGTAAATGATGATATGTTGGATGAAAACAGTTGTAATATGATGAATTCATGTGCTATACAATTATTGGCATTATTATGGCTGTGTATATGTGTTGTATGTGTGAGAATGGGCTGTTTATATGGGGTGTAAATGCTGATGAAATTTGGCTTCTTAATGGGTTGTAATTGATGCTGAAACTGGGCTGTCAAAATGGTTGAAACTGGGATGTCAAAATGGCTAAGAATGTGCTGCGAAAAATGGCTGTAAATGGGCTGCCAAAATGGCTGTAAATGGGCCTATTTTACATTTTAGCCTTGTTAATATTTGGGCTAAGGTACATGTCCATGTCATCATCCACGTAAGCATCCATGTAAGCCTTCATAGTGACATGGCAATTTATCCGTGACGTTTTTCTTTCGTCACCACAAATGGACATGGGCCGGGCTAACTAGGCCTTGGGCTCTATCGTGATGATTTAAGATCGCCACCGTTTTAAGCTAATTCGTGATGATTTCGACAAGACATCACGAAGGTCAATTGATGACGCTCAATCCGTGATGATATCTAAAATCATCACGAATCTTGTTTGGTGACGATATTTTTGGTGATTCGTGATGAAAACAAATCATCACGTAAAGAGCGAGGATTCTTGTATTGTTATCTAAATTTTTTTTTTTTTGGTCTTTCCCTTTGCATGTCACCTCATTGTAACTTTAATAAGCATTTAGTTGAGACCACAATAGCTTAGCTTAAACCAAATGAGTCTTGCCGCAATCCATACCTTATATGACATAATGAATCTAATTATTTAATTTATTTTTATTATTATCTTATTAATTCATATAATTTTTAATCTGAAATAAACTTGAAACTCTTGTGCTTATAATATCTATAATGAACTCTCCTTATGTACTTCCTACGAATAATGTTTCTTTTCATAAATAACATTAATTCTTAAGTCCTTTAGATTTGGTAGTGGCGCTAATATCATCAATAAGATATGTAATTTGAATTTCTTCTTTTTTGTAAAGGCATTTGATTTACGGATAGGTTATGAACAAATAAGGGTTTTACGAAAAATTTGGTTATAAAATATTTACAATGGTGTGGAAACATATGGAAACTATATAAAATAAGCCCCTCAATTACTAAAACAACAACTCACTTGTGTCATATAGACGGGGCAAGTACCACCAACCCCGGCGCTATTTTGGTTGAGGTCAACCATTCGAGGCACACCACCCCCTTGCCGAGCTCCTCGGCCAGCTCATTCATCTCAAGTCACTGCCTACCGGCATCGTTCCAGTTGGACGCTGGGTTAAGGCAGGGTGACGACGCAAGGTAGGCCGCATGCGCCGATCAAGGAAGGCGGCAATAGCCAGCAGGGGGTCAGGGGCTAGGGATAGTTAGTAATTGGAACATGGAGAGAGATGTGAGAAGAAGTCAATGGGTTAGATTAGATGGGTTATGGTAACACATGTAAAACACATGGATTAATTTCTGCAGTTATTTTAATTATAACGGTGATCCAATATTGGTTCTTTGTCGTGACCATTGAACCTTATCAAATTAAGTCCATCGACATACTCGGTTGATGGATTTGGTTTTTTTTTTCCAACAAATAGAGATATTTGTCTATTTTTTAATCTATACAGAGCTGGGTAACTTTTATATATTAATACAGATCTAATGGTCATCAGTGCCTACACACTTTAGATTTGATGGTCGGATACTTCTAATTAACGTAAGAATTTCTAGCATTTTTTTTTTTTTCTCAAGCTTCTAGTGAGATTCAACGTGGAGCCTTGGTTGGAGCCATCAATTAGTAATAGTAAAGTAATATAATATAATATAATATAATATAATATAATATAATAAATTACAATTGTAAACATCAGTAAAATGTTAGTTTAATATCATATATTATTTTAATTTATAAATAAATATTTCTATTAACTCATTGTGAACATGGTACCAACGTTTTCTGAACCTTGTGATGTTAGTTTTCACGTTAGTTCTCACGTACGACCAAAAAGATTGTGTCCAAACGGTCAAATGTTTTCCTCGTGAATAAAATTATTTTTCTAAGTAACTAACTACCATTAGTTTTCACACGTACAACCAACGGATTGCTCCACGTGATTTAGTTTTTTGTTATCTCCACATGAAAATAGCTTTTATTTATATTGGCATAATCTATGCTGTAATGGCGAAGTGGGTAATTTTATATATATTAAAACAGATCTAACGGTCATCGGTGTCTACATACTTTGGATTTGATGGCCTGGATGATTCGATTAACGTCGCGAATTTCTAGCTTTTTTTTTTTCTCAACGCTTACGGTGAGAATCAACGTGGAGCCTCCGTTGGAGCCTCCAATTAGTAATAGTAAGATAGGTCCCCGAGAAATCATTATTCGAGAGATCAAGCACTACGAGTCCTTGCATTGCTGTGATAGACTTTGGGATTCCACCCAGGAATCGGTTGTTAGAAAGCCCTAACTTTTCAAGATGGGTGAAGTTTGACAGTCTTGAAGGAATCCTACCTGTTAACTTGTTATAACCTACATTAAACCAAAGTAACTCTGTTAGGTTCCCAATTTTATTTGGGAGCTCGCCAAAGTAAGAATTAGAATAGAGGTTAAAGAGCTGGAGATTTCTACAATTAGCGAGGGATGACAAGAAGTCAATATTCCCATCTAAATTATTCCATCCAAGTTCAAGTCTGTTCAGAGCTGGAATGTTCCCAAGTGTTGGTGGCACGAAGCCAGAGAATTGATTAACCTCCAGTTGTAGTATAGCTAAGTCTGAAAAATTCCCAAGAAAAAATGGAATCGGACCTGTTAGCTGATTGAATGGGAGAGATAGTTCTGTAAGATGGGTCAGATTGCTAAAAGCTGATGGGATAGAGCCAACGAGGTTATTTACTCCCAAGAAAAGTTCGCTGAGACGAGTCAGACGAGCCAACCATGTTGGAAGGATATCCACAAAATGATTTCTTGTTAACGAGAGAATTTCCAAGTGTTTGCATGCTGCAAGTCCGGATGGAATCGAACCCACGAAGTTATTAAATTCGAGATAAATCGCCTTTAACAAAGGAAGGCTAAAACTTTGATTGTTGGGAATAGAACCCACAAAGTTATTGGTAGCCAGAGAGAGCAACTGCAGTCTAGACATGTTGTAGATGGTTGGGGGTACTGTACCAGAGAGGTTATTGACTGCCAAATACAAGAGTTCCAGCATGGGCAAGGAACCCACATTCCGGGGTACCGGACCTGATAAGCTGTTGTATCTCAAGCTGATCTGTCTTAGGGATTGCGTATTATTGAATAGGCATGGAGGTATGTTACCAGTCAGCTCATTCTTGGCAAGAAAAAACACCTCAAGGCTGTGCATATTCTGCAGTAGTTCTGGCGGGATATCCCCTGACAGGTTATTGTAACTTAGACGAAGATCCTCAAGCCTTGTCAGGTTTCCTATGGTTCTAGGAATGGTGCCAGAGAGGCCATTCTGAAAAAGAGATAGAACCTTAAGCCGATGTAGCATGCCAAGTTCGGCTGGGATGGAGCCAGTGAGGCTGGTGTTTTTGAGATTGAGTATGGAGAGGAACGAAAGATTACTGAGGTGTGGGCTGATCTCACCTTGAAGCGGAACATTCGGCAGTGACAGAGACCCGACGCGCTGCCGGTGGCGCCGGCTGCACGAGACTCCGCGCCATCGGCAGAAGGAAACATTGGATGTCCAGCTCCTGGCTAGGACGCCAGTAGGATCAGAGAGCTGGGCTTGGAAAGCCAGCAGCGCGGCAAGGTCATTGCTGCTGCCACCGGTAACGTTGGTGGCGCTCGGGATTGCAGAAGGAGAGGCGCGGGAACTAGGCAAGAGAGCAGAGAGTATGGGAATAGCCAATAGTATTACAGCGGCCATTACATCCGCAGAGTAGGTTGTGATGCAATGGTGTGGTATAGTAGGATTATTTATGGGGAGACTGCTGGATATTACACAGGCTGGCAGCCTATATTTAATTGTCTCCATACTCAGGCAATGACTTGAACCCACCAATCGACACGGGCAAAGACTCCATCCAGGTCAAGTCAAAGTCTTGATGCAGGCGAATATCCAAACAAAAACGAGCCGTTCCTGTTGTTGACCATTCGCCAGGAACCCCTGCGGCGGGGTGGAGACGAAGGAGACGCGGTTGGGCAGCATGTCGTCTGGGCGGAAAAAGGTGGCGACTGGGTATGGTGGTGGTCCTGGTAAAACTGAAGAGAAGGAAGGTGATGATGTGCTTTGCCCCTAGCCTAGGTACTTGTAACTTGTAAGATGAATGCCATGGCACGGGTGCATTATCGCCGCCTTGTGGCTGCATTCAGCTACGACGACTGAGCTTGTTACCCTATCTTTGTACCGTTGTACGTACGTCTCGTCGTTGTCGATCAGCTGTGTGAGATGTGAAGGCCATTGTACTGTATCACTATCGATCGAGTACTACAAGGTCACCGTACGTGTTGCCGCCCGCACAACTGCATGCCCGGGAAAGATCGAGGCGACGTTCCTGCAGAGTGTCACTACAGGGAATCCGCTTCTTTGCCGAGTGCAAAGAAGTTTGCCGAAAGTAAAAAGTCGGGCACTCGCAAAGAGCAACTTTGCCGAGTGCCAAACCGCACTTCGACAAAGACCACTTTGCCGAAAGCCCCCGCCGTCGGCGGCGATGTAGCACTCGAAAAACAATATATTTGCCGGTGTGCGTGGCCGTCGGCAAAACAATACACTTCGAAAGCGGATAACGAGGATGAAACGGCCACGCGTTCTCCGTCACCTTTGCCGAAGTGTCCAACGTTAGGCACTCGGCAAAGTAGGCACACTTTGCCGAGTGCCTCACGATAAGCACTCAACAAAATCACTTTATTTGCCGAGTGTCCAACATGGCACTCGGCAAACTATGCGATTTTTTGTTTTTGCCCCATTTTTTTTGTGTTGCCTTGGTACACTAATTACATCTCATGTTCACAATTTGGGACAATTTCAAGTTGTTTTGCTATATTTCATGAATTATTTCTATTTTCTTGCATGTTCGGACCACTCCAAATTTGAACTGCCGCTACATGAAATAATGGAATGCTTGATTCAAAAAATATTATTCATGATGTTTGGCATATGTTTAGGCTCAATCCAGGGACTCGCGTGAAATTAAGAACATTTATGTGTCGGAACATGACGAGTTACGTCTTGGGAAAGGTGTTTTTAAATTCTATAAAATCCAAACGAAGTTGAAAAATCACGAAACTTGGCGTGGTGTCTTGTCATCTTATGGGGAGGCTGTGGAAAAAAATTTGAAAAAGTTTTGAGCAAGTTGTGACGTCGGATGGCTAAAACCCGCATATCTCCACACTTGATGCGTGGTGTCTTGTCATCTTATGGGGAGGCTGTGGAAAAAATTTGAAAAAGTTTTGAGCAAGTTGTGGCGTCGGATGGCTAAAACCCGGCACATCTCCACACTTATCAAGTGTGGAGATGTGCCGGTTTTTAGCCATCCGACGCCACAACTTGCTCAAACTTTTTCAAATATTTTCCACAGCCTCCCCATAAGATGACAAGACACCACGCCAAGTTTCGTGATTTTTAAACTTTGTTTGGATTTTATAGAATTTAAAAACACCTTTCCCCAAGACATAACTCGTCATGTTCCGACACATAAATGTTCTTAATTTCACGCGAAGTCCCCGGATTGAGCCTAAACATACGCCAAACATCATGAATAATATTTTTGAATCGGCAAGCATTCCATTATTTCATGTAGTCAAGTAGCTCAAATTTGGAGTGGTCCAAAAATGCAAGGAAATAGAAATAATTAATGAAATATAGCAAAACAACTTCAAATTGTCCCAAATTCTCCACATGACATGTAACTACTTGTACTAATGCCTCACAAAAAAAATATGGGACTAAAAATCAAAAAAAATTAATGGTTTGCCGAAAGTGCCGGTCAACACTCGGCAAAAGACCATTTTTGCCGAGTGCGCCCACACACCCGCACTCGGCAAAGTTTGGTTTTTTTTTTTAAAATAATAACAGGACCTTTGCGAGTGCCGCATTTAGGGCACTCGGCAAAGCGGCTAATATGCGGGCCCCGGGACCCATTTCCTCATTCTTCCCCATGCGCGCCCCCGCCTCCGGGCTTCGGCGAAAAAAAAGCGCCCGCCCGCGATTCCCGCCTCGCCGGGGGGAGCCGCCGCCCGTCCTCGGCGGATCCGGCCCCGCCACCGCCCCGGACCCGCCCCAACGCCGGGCCCGCGCCTCCGCGCCGCCCGCCCGTCGCGGGACCAGCGGCGCCCGTGCTCGCCGGATCCGGCCCGTGCTCGCGGATCCGGCCCGCGCGCCCTCGGCCAGGCGTCGAGCAAGCGCCGCCCGGCGCCCTCGGCCCGGCCCGGCCCTCTTGGCGTCCCGTCCCCATTACGTGGAAGGGAAGGGAAGGGAAGAAGCGGAAGGGAAGGGAAGAAGAAAGAAAGGGAGGAAGGGAAGGGGGAAGAAAGAGGAAGGAGAGGAGGAAGGGAAGAAGAGGAAGGAGGGAAGAAGAGGAAGGAGAGGAGGAAGAAGAGGAAGCGGAGGAGGAGGAAGAAGAAACCGCCCCCTCGGACCGGTCGTCGTTCTTCATGGTGCTGCGGTGATCCACGCCGCCGTCGCCGACCGCTGCTCTTGCCGTTCCTCGCTGCCAAGGTAAGCCCTATCCTTCTAGTAGTGGTTAGTAGTAGATGTTAGTAGTGGTTAGTAGTGGTTAAGTAGTAGTGTTAGTTGTAGGGTTAGTAATAGTAGTAGTGGTTTAGGAGTAGTGTTATTGGTGCTTGGTTAGTAGTTATTGGTCTAGTAGATGGTTTCGAAGTAAAGTAAATGGCTCTTGTTGATATATTGGTGCTTGGTGGCCGTCGTGCCTATATTCGTATATGTATGTGGATGTGGCCTTCGTGCCATGTTTATTTTGCAGGTTTTGGGAACCTCCCCGCACGAGGGGAGGTGCTTTGCCAAATTTTGAGTCGCACTAAATATTTTTTCCCTTGTTTTGTAGGAGGACTGTGGGAGGGACTTCGGCGACCCGGTCGTCCTCGTGGGCACTACGGGTCTTCTTTGCCGCGTCTCCACCGACCCCGTAGGTATGAATCACCTCCGTCCCGTCCTTGTAGTTGTCTTACATAGCGCGACCCGTTAGGCGTCTCCGTCCAGAAAGAGATACAGGCGTTGGTATGCGCATCGCGTATCTGCGACCGTATCTGTTTCGGATTGTCCACGTTTTTTGACAGCCCGTGGATGCGTAGATGGGTTAGCATCCATGCTCGGCTCCCGTCCCGAGCCGGATTTTGGCAGCACCTACCCATTGTTCTCCGGATACACACTCTCCCCGCCGGGGCGTGTATCGGGAGAAACGGGAGGGAGGTCTTTGCCAGCTTGGGCGGACCTTTCTGCTATGGATGCTAACCTTGTCTACGCATCCTCGAATGGGATTAGGACCTATCCCTCACCTATTAGATGGTAGGAACACCGTGTAGATGCAATTGCTGGGTTATGTGGCTCACCGACATGGGCGTATGACGAGGATGGATAACCGCCGATGGATGTACACGGGCTTCGCAAGTAAGAGCCTTGAATGGGTTAGGGGACCGATGCTTTCCTGGAGCATGCATTTGGCCCACCGCTAAAGGGTCTATTCGGATGCCGCGGTCCCTACAAAGAAATGTAAGAACAAGAAAAAGCAACGAAAGGTTGAAATGGGCAAACATATTTACAACAACGGATTCGTCACTATTGCCATTTGGATCTTCCACGGTGAAGTCGATCGTATTACAGGAGGGGTGGGTGAGGCCCCTCCTCGAGGAGTATGATGCGGATGCCGGGATGGCGGACTTTCACGATGCACGGTTCAATGGAGGATTGGAGGAGGAACCTGAGGAAACCGCAAAGGCGTTCTCACGAGATGATGGAGGCGGCAAAGCGGCCCCTTCACGAAAGACAATGGTTACTGGCCGGATGCCATTTCACGCCTTATAGCGTTGAAGTCGCAATTGAGCATTAGTCGAGACGGCCGACACCCTCGTTGTCGATTATTGGCAAAACCGCTTCCCGAGGGTCACGCCTGGCGAAGAACACGCATTTGAGTCACGAGACTCCTTCGTGGACTCAAGATGCCGTATGAGTCGTACCATGCTTGTCCAAAGGGGTGCGTTCTATTTAGGGAGACCTCAAGGAAGCAACGCGACAAGCCCAAAGTGCAAAGCCTCTAGGTTTGTGGAGGTAGAATGTAGTGATGGCGGGAAGAAACAGTCAAGATCCCCGAGATGGTCCTACGACACCTTCCTTTCGTCCGAGGCTCCAACGGCCGTACATGACAGAGGAGTCCATGAAAACAAATGACATGGCACAAGAAGGGCAAAAGATACAGATCTGAGAAGTTGGTACACCCATCGGATGGTGATGCATGGAAGCACTTCGATAATATGCATCCCGAAAAAGCTATGGAGGCTCGAAATGTACGCCGTGGCGTTCTCAACAGATGGGTTCAACCCGCATGACGGACAGTTGGCGGCCCCGTACACTTGTTGGCCCGTGTTCGTGATCCCTCTCAATCTTCCCCGGTGTCATGTTTGAGCTCAAGCACCGCTCTTGACGCCGATAATACCCGGCACCGGGCAACAATATGGGTGTGTTCATGCGGCCAAGTGTGGGATGAATTGCAAGATGCTTGGCAAAATGGGGTGCGGACGCATGCAATCGAAGCTACAAAGACGAACTTTACAATGCATGTGTGGTACCTATATTCAATGCATGACTTCACGGCTTATGGCATATTCAAATAAGATGGTGTGTTCATGGGAGGTTCCCTTGCCCAACATGCAAGGCACCGTGATGTTCACCGGCTTCTCAAGGGTGGCAAGTATTCTTCGTTTGACAAAAAGCACTTCACGAAAAAGTGTTGAAGTCACCGACCCCATCCCAAAGTTTATGACCGGTGAAGAGGTCCTTGCTGAGCTAGCTGGTCTCAAAATCGATGAAAAGAAAGGTGGTTTTGTTGGATATGGTACCACACACATGTGGACTTATATATCGGGCTTGACTAATCTCCCCTCCTACAAGGATCTTCTTCTTCCTCACAACATCGATGTAATGCACACAGAAAAGAATATCTCCGAGGCACTCTTCGCAACAACCATGGACCTTAAGAAGTGAAAGGACAACGTTAAGGCTAGACTTGACATAGAGATGATGTGCGATAGACCAAAGCTAGTGATAGAGACCCCTAGCCCTGGGAGGAGATGGAAAAAGGGCCCGGCCGACTACATCATCAAAAGGGCCGATAGGAAGGAAGTACTACAGTGGATGAAGACGTTATCGTTCCCTGATGGGTATGCGGCGAATCTGAGTAGGGGAGTGAACTTGCAGACTATGAAAGTCTTAGGGATGAAGAGTCATGACTTCCACATATGGATTGAGCGGATCCTTCCTGCGATGACTCGGCGAGTTGAGCTTCTTCTTCCGCCCGACTTTGTGTTAAGGAGTTATCTCGGGATGCGATTGCTGATCCGAGCGTCTTTGCACTGTGTTGTCCGCAAGTTGGAGATGATATTTCCACCGGCTTCTTCACGTCAAGACCTGATTTTGCACCCGCAAAAGAAGGCACGGTTGGGGGGCCCGTGCAGTTCCATTGGTGCTATGTCCTCTGTTCACGCGGCCGAGGCGAGATTCGGCTCAAGGAGCACGACCTCCACCGACATCCCCATAGCACCTCGTGAGCTCCACGCCAGATGATGCAGAGTTTCGTGTAATTACGTTTCATTAAATAGTTCACTTGGTTTTACACATGTCCGCTGCCTATGCAATGTTTCAACGTTACGGGTGTAATATTGCGGGCTGGATGGCGAGTTGGAGGCCAAGCGGGCGGCCCAGCGGCAGAACTTTGAGGCCAGCGGCGGCGGCCCGTGCGAGAGGCCCATCGGCGGGAGTTGGAGGCATACCAAAAATACTGGTGCGTCGGATGCGGGACGTGGCGGCCTTCTTCCGGGGCCTCCGGATCCCGGTGTGACCCCGCCTCCGTTGCCTAGCTTCATTTGTTCGCTCCACCCCTCGTTCCCGTTCCTCCTCACAGCAAGGGACTCCGGTGAGTATATGTTGTTGTTTATTTATTTGGCTTGTGCGGCTCACTGCGGTACTAATGAGATCGCCTCTCCTTTGTGCAGCCCGGTCGGCGGGTTGAACCCGACTCCTCCGGGTGGCCCTTCTCCACCCCATCCACCCTATCCGGTCGGCCCGACTCCACGATACACGTGGCGGTGGCGTTCCTCCACCGGGCATGTAGCGACCACACTACGGGCTTCTACGTCCCTCCTACACAAAGACGGGTGGGCGTACCAATCGGCCGCCCGGCATGGGTGGTATCGGGGCAAGGTGAGGGCTCACACTCTTCGCACGGGGAGGCCCGCGGGTCGGGGTAGTTACCTTTGTGATGGATTTCTTTTAGATGTTGGATATGTTGCCTTTGTGATGGATCTCGTTTCGATGTTGGACATGTTACATTTCGTTTGGTTGTTGGACATGTTGGATTTCGTTTGGATGTTGGACTATATGTGTGAATTTGTGATATATGTGGATTATATATGTGAATTTGTGAGATATGTGGATTATATATGTGAATTGGTGATATATGTGGTTTATGATGTATATATGAATGCTATGGTATATGTATATGTTGATTTGCGGCAACAATCAACGAAAAACAACAAAAAAAAAAAATGAAATTCCGGCTTTGCCGAAGTGCCAAAGACTCGGCAAAGCTGGACGCCGCATGAAAATGGCAGATTTGCCGAAAGTGCAGGTGGCACTCGGCAAAATGACCCATATCTTTGCCGAGTGCCACTTTGTCTTGCACTTTCGGCAAAGGTTATTTATTTATTTTGGTAAAATAAATAGTTTGCCGAAGTTCGACATTCGGCACTTTCGGCAAAGTTCGTAAAATATTCAAATCTTTGCCGAGTGCCCCACGTTTGGCACTTTCGGCAAAGAGGCGTCGAGTGCAACGTTCGACGTTACGATGCGCCGAAAGCGACATTGCACTTTCGGCGACGCCTTTGCCAAGTGCCCGACATTTGGCACTCGGCAAAGAATGGTTTGCCGAGTCATTCTTTGCGCGAGTGCGCCGCTGAGTTTGGCACTCGGCAAAGGCTTTGCCGAGCGGCGTATAAGCCTTTGCCGAGTGCACTCCGCGCACTTTCGCAAAGCAGCGATTCCTGTAGTGTGTGTCGACCGATACGTCGTGCTCAATGTATCACTTCATCGGCCCTAACTGCACGAAAGTGATCACTACTACGGATTCGTTCATCAATGTCGCCGGCATATGACTGCGGAATCAAATCCACCGGCGGTGATCGAAAAATCCAGGGACCGACCATAACCGGCGGTGAAGATTTAGAACACTATCGGGTTGAATATTAGCCCTAATGATCTCGATGGACACAGATCGCTGCCGGGTTTGAATAAGAACCGATAACGATTTCTAGACGAAGAAACAAATCAAACAAATGATAGAAAAAAGAAGATATATTGACGCACATCGGGAATAACAAACGATTCATTCATTGCAAGATAATATGTAGTATCTTACAAACACATGAAAATACTAGATAACCGCCTTCCTGGCCGATAGCGATTTCAAGACGAGGGAACAGTAAAACAAATGATAGGAAATGAAGATTAACACGCATCAGACTAAGAAATGACTCGCTAACTAGAACATACTAGAGCACGATCGATCGATGGTCGCGGGGTTTAAAATAATACCGCTAGCCATTTCAAGATTCATATGCATCATATTAAACCGATAGAAGAAAATAGTAGAACCCAAATTAACGAGCGAAAAAAATAGATTGACATGCATCAGATTAGCCAACAACCGATTCATTAACAAACTAAACACACAAACCAAATGTATTGTATCTTACACATCCACACAAATAAGACAATAGATAAATTAACATAAAAAGAACCTAGGCCGCCTTCTTGGCCGCCCGCTAGCCGGACTTCGGCGGCCACCTTCGGCCTCCTCCTCCATCTCCTCCGGTTTGGCCGGTATCCCTCGGCAAGGGTATCGGTCAAGGAGTCGATCCGAGGGCGTGAGAAGTTGGCCTTACGCTCGAGGGGCGGATTCACCTTTGGCAAGCCAACATCGTCGGCCAAGCTATTGAGCTTGTTGAGGGCAGCGCTAAGGCGCTCCACACCGAACTTTATCTCCTCCCGGTTGGCAACCATGTCGATCGTCGTCGGGCGGCGTGTCCGGCTTTCCTATGAATGGGGTACAAAAGAGAAGTTAGTGTTGGACAACGGAAGGGGGTAGGACTCGAAGTCGCCGTCGAAACGATCCCTCGGGCTCCCTCGGGCCGCCGGCGCCTCCACCTCCTCCCTGCGGTTGTTCGAGCCCTCCACCGCCTCTAGCTCCTCCCGGTGCGCTTGTTGGATTCTCGAAGCTGAGGCAGCCATGGTGTTAATGATTGCAAAGAGAATGTGCCCGGATTAGAGTAATTTGGAAAGGATGAACACCATGATCGGAGTGCGTGCTTAAATAGTGAGTTAGCCGGGCCGCTTCATTTCCCCATGAACGCGCCGTCAACACAACCGCTTGGAATTCGCACGATCGGCGGTTCGACCGCGCCGCGATCACTCTGTTGGCACTGCGTTTCCAGCGGCGGTTGTGCCGAATTCTGGTTGTGTTTCCATGGCGGACGACAACCGATCTCCGCCTTCAGCACTATCGGGCCCACACATGACCCGGCAAGGATTAACAAAAGGGTGAAACAAAAGTTATATCTGTAAAAATTGAATTATTGAAATCATTAATTTTATCCAAAGTAAGGCATTAGAGTTCAATCAACCCCATTCACCTACCACGCCTTTTTAGACTTTTAGATAAATTTAAACTTCAATACAATACCAATTTTCATTTTAGCATATAAAATGCACCATCCAACGTGGGTATAGGCTGCTTTGTGTTCAGTCATAGGTCATGGCCTATGATACGTCACGGCTTTAGTGACCTTGGAGAGTCGTGTTGCTCTAGTATTCACTACCGGTTCCACTTAAATCAACCGCACTAGTACTGATTTGATTTTGCGAAAGCACCGGCACAATCTTTTCCGTGGCGGGCACTTTTTTTGCCCGTCACGGAAAATACTCCGCCACATCCTGTTTTTTTTTGCGTGGCGGGCGTGTTTTACCCGCCACGGAAAATTTATTTTGCGCGTGGCGGGCACCTTAACACGCCCGCCATGGAAAATAGTTTATTTTATGTGGCGGGCGTGTTAAGATGCCCGCCATGCAAAATCAATTTTCCGTGGCGGGCGTCATATATGGCCCGTCCACGCCAAAAATCAGGCCCAAAAAGCCCAGGCGAGCCCAAATCGAGGCGGCCACTATATAATTGGAAGTTAGGGTTTGAGTCCTCGATCTCCCACACTTTCTCACACACCGGTGACTCGGCAGCCATCTCCCTCACTCTCTCTATCCCTCCCACGCTCCTCTCCCTTCCCTTCTGCTCCACGCTCCTCTCCCTTCCTTCTGACGGCCGGGCGTCGGGCGGATACAAAGGCGCGCTTCAGCGCCGGCGCGGCTAGGCGCGGCGGCGTCCAACGGCGGCGCTTGGCTTCCCCAACACCTCGAGGTGGCGGCGCGCCGAGATCCAACCCGCCCGCGTGCTTGTTCCGGCGGGATCCGCGGCGGTGCCCGAGCGAGGTGCGGCGACGGATCCGCGGCGGGGCTTCTCCGGCGACGGGATCCGCGGCGTGGTGCGGCAAGGTGGAACGACGGCGGCGATGGGAACCTCCGTGGTGGCGGCGGCGGTGTTGCCCTAGATGGGCTCGGCGGGCCCATGGATGGGCTCGGCGGGCCTGTCTAGGGTTTTCTGATTTTTTTTATTTTTTTTTGAAACCTTTACCGTGGTGGGCATCCTAATGTGCCCGCCACGGGTCATCTATTAACCGTGACGGGCAAGGAGCCCGCCACGTATATTACTCGGATTAACCGTGACCTTCGTTGGGTGACGGGCGCCTCTGCCCGCCACGCAAAATCTCAGGCGCCCGTCACCCAAAAGTGTTTTATTTCTAGTGCGACAGTGTCTCTGCTTCCGATGAGAAAAGGATGTGCACCTGCTGCAGCGTCGATGGGTTATATCAATGTTAGGAATAACACTGCCAGATGCATTTTAACACCTAGTAGTGATCACGTATATCACTGTCAGTGTTAACTATGCAGCAATGGTATAGAGTATCACTGCCGGGTTAAACTGAGAACCGGTAGTGTTTTACATTATCAACGGGCGAACAGTTCTGCCATGACGGCCTGTGTTAACATTGTCGGGTGCATTTTAACACTCGGTAGTGATCACGTATATCAATACCGGTGTTAACTATGCGACAGTGGTATGGAGTATCACTGTCGTGTTAAAAATGAGAATCGGTAGTGTTTTACATTGTCAACGGGCAAACAGTTTCGCCATGACGGTCTAACCACTGCACCATTGCACGTAGGTGCACTTCTGCCACGTTCTCCGTACCACGACCACAGTGCTTTGTTTATGTCGGTGACATTTATTCAGCGATGATCATTCATATCATTGCTAGGGTACATGGAAACCGGCGGTGATTAGTCATTACCACGGCCACAAACTCCACCACAAAGATCGGCCTATAAAAATGGCTAGTGCAGGCGCTTAGTTTTGCACATCGGTTCTCATGGTCCACCTTCTTGATACTCCCGATTTAGTTGCCTTATTCTTCTTCCTCGATCTTCTTTGCTACTCTCCACATACATATGGCCCCTCTATGGGAGAAATCCCTCCACATACAGATATCGTTCTCATGCTTCTTAGTCCACCAAAACCGTTCACACAAGAGGTGCTAGAAGAGTCTTACTGAAGACTGAGCAGCGCTGAAAGTTAGAACTGCTGTGAGGTTCACGGAGCCATCCGGTCCAATCCTATGTGCTGGAGTGTGAACTCGGATTTACAGCTTCACAAGAGACATGGCATCCTCCGTAGAAGATCATATCAATTTATGAAGTGTTCTCTAGAGGCATCCTCGGGAGAAAATCATAGCCATCTATGAAATCTCCTTTGGATTCAGCCATGCATGTTTTGTGCTCCACACGAGGATCAAATCAATTATTTTGTTACGTGTTCGGCCTATGCATGTTGTCTTTGTGGATGAACCACAACTAGCATTAAGGCAAAGATTGCTTGGGCGCCTCATTCGGTCCTTATTGTGCTGTGGTAAATGTAAATCCGATTCATGCCCTACGGTGTCGAACGCAATCAGGACCTCAAAGAGCACGATGGGACCTCAAAATCTCAAATGGCATTTCATCGGCAAGAATCACATAACCTTCGGCGTTTTTATTTTAAATGTGTTTGTACACTTTTTATGATAACATTGATCTATTCGTGGAAAGGTCTTTGTTATCATATATGTAATTGGATCTATATGTATATCTATTTGCTCCTCTATACAATAAAAGTATATCATACTTTTTGAATGGATGTTTGCATTTATATATATGATCCGGACATAGTTTTTATTTTTTCAACGCACTTCTTATTTTTCCATGGTCCAAAAGATATTTTTTAATGGTTTAGTTATTTTATTATTTTTAAAATAATCATTTATGGGATGGAGGGAGTAGAAATTAACAACTATGCATGCACAAGTGCAGTGTTTAAGCATGAATGCCTGCTATACTAACAAGGACGATCGCATCACTACCGGGTATAAATAGAGCACCGATAGGGGAAAGAGACTTCACCGTCGGTTTGAAATAAGAAACCGATAGTTATGTGCCTATCCATGGAGTGCAAAGGAGGGAGCGCAGCTACTTTAGTACCACATTACTAGTTGAGGGTGGAGTGAACTAACTTAAATATGAAAGTGTGAAATCTCTTATCGAAATATGAAGAAGAGAGTAGGGTTCGACATTGCACTCCTTTTTATGAAGGATAATTGTGGTTCTTCATAAAAAAGATGTGTCATGTGAGACTTACTCTCTCCTTCATAATTTTTGTCCCAAAAAATTTTGTTACAATTTTGGAGTTATACATGCTTCACAAACGCATGCCATGTGTGAAGGAACCACGAAGGTTGGTGCAAAAATCTTTTATTTTCATGATGTAACTAAGCTTCTTTTTCACCGTTTAGCATCTAGGAAAATATAATAATAAAATTATTGATCGAAAAAACCTAAAATCTTTGTGTGGGCATCTTTTGGGTGTACATGGTTGTAGAAAAAGTTTCAAGCCATTTTCGATATTGTGGGATTACACATTTACAAAGGCACATGACCCCTTCCATCGAACCATGACTACACACCTAGATTTCAGTAGCTTTTGTTGGGTCATCTTCCTTCTAGTGTCGTTTCAGCCTCAATCTTTTTTTTTTTCTAAGGCATGCACATGCCATGTGTGAAGGGGCCATGAAGTTTGTGATTTTTTGGATTAGGTTTGGTAATTTTTTAAAATAAATTGAATTTCTACGCGACGCCACCGAGTAATTATGGGTTGAACTGGGGTTGCCCACTAACAAAGCCGAAATGGTGTCAAAATTTTCCACATAGTCTCATGTGCCCTAGATGGCAAATCACTTTGTGTAGGTTGGTGCCAAAATCTTTTGTTTTCATGATGTAACTAAGCTTCTTTTTCACCATTTAGCACCTAGGAAAATATAATAATAAAAGTATTGATCGAGAAAAATCTAGGATCTTGTGTGGGGGCATCATTTGGGTGTACATGGCTATAGAAAAAGTTTCAAGCCATTTTGACATTGTGGGATTACACATGCTTCACAAAAATAACGTGACCCCTTCCATCGAACTGTGACTACACACCTAGATTTCGGTAGCTTTGTTGTGTCATCTTCCTTCTAGTGTCATTTCGGCCTCAAACTTCTTCGAGGCATGCACATGCCATGTGTGAAGGAGTCACGAAGTTTGTGATTTTTCGATTAGGTTTGGTAATTGTTTCAAATAAATTGAATTTCTACGCGATGCCACCAAGTAATTATAGGTTGATGCGGGGTTGCCCACGAACGGAGCCGGAATGGTGCCAAAATTTTCCACATGGGCTCAAGTGCCCTAGGAGGCAAATCACGGTGTTAGTTGACATTTCAACATTATGGGATTTTACATGCTAGTTCAACGTTACAATAATCAAAGTGTACAAACATATTACAAAATAACCACCTCAAAAACACGCTTCCAAAGACCTATGACCGAGCTGATTTCAGTGCTACCCGTTGCTTTCTTGAAGTAGGGCTGATGTGACACCTCTGTGAAGAACCAATGTCTCTCCATGTCGGCAGAGGCCCCGGACAGGAGACGACCTACAAATGAGGGGCTCATCTCCTAGCGAGGAAGCACAAGAATGCATGCTACTTGGCTCCTGCTTTCCGTCTTCCAGAAGTCGATGCAACAATGGCATCACACGAGCATCACACCCAGCTTCTATAAGCAACGTTATGGCTTCATCTTGAAAAACACCCTTCTATTACCATTTGTATATATATAAAAAACAATTAGAACCAACCATAGGAGGAACTAGGAGGTTGTTTCATTAAGAGGAGGAATATAGTACCTGTTGAATACGCTGTCTACCCACAATAAAATGTGTATGTGGAGGGCTTTCTCCCAAATAACAGAGGAGATCAGTCGGCGCATGGTTGGCCATACATGCAGCTCCATCGATTGATCTCGGTGCGGGGCTGTTTTTATAACCGTGAGCAGTGGTAGGTGGCAACAAAGTGTCTTACAACCGTGAGCGGTGGTAGGTGGTAATAGTGTTTTATAATCGTGAGTGGTGACAACAGTTTTTTATCACTGTCGTCTCAACCGACATTTCTACTCGGTAGTTAACCTTACTGGAACATTGCTGGTGCTAATGCGCCTTGGCGCGCCTTACTTATCGATATGGGTGCACGGGGTGAAATTTTCCTAGGTCATTTTGAACCCCACGTCGTTTGTTCCAGCCTCGACGATATATATTGGTTGGCGCGGGTGAAATTTTCCAAGTCATTTCAACCACTCGACATTCGTTCCCCACTAGCGTTGCCGGCGGAGCAGCACCACCGCCCACGCCACAGTCATCCGCTGCCCCCCGCCATTCTCTTCTTCTTCTCCGACGTCCCTAACACCGCGCGCGGCGTCCCGCACCCATCCACCGTGAGAACTAATTAGCCCTTTAGTTGTTTGAGATTTAGCCTATGAGAATGAGAACTAATTCATCGTTGTCCTCACCTCGCCGCCCGCTTGGTCTTCCTCCTCGCCGATGGAGGATCGGGCGCCACACTCCACCGCCGTCCGTAGCCTCACGCTGTCCTCTTCAAAGCCCGACGTTGTACCCGCCGACCTCGTCCCTCCTCGATTCTGTCGGGGCAACGGCCCTTCTGCGCCCTCTACTTCCTTCTTTGACGCCTGCATCTAACACCGCCCCGAGACAAGACAGAAGCGCGCGGACCGCACGGAAGCTCGGTGACTACTTCGGTCACGCCTTGAGGTGTTTGTTGAAATGTCCGTGTTGATAACTCCAACCTGTTATTTCCCTTTTCTATTTAGATTTTGCTTTCAAACAGTTCGGGATCGTTGAAATGCCCGTGTTGATAACTCTAACCTGTTATTGAAGTGAGATAGATGTTCAAATTAATGAGTTTATGGTGTTCAAAATCCTGTTTGGATATTGAAATATATAAGCCTTGAACTTTTCTTACTGTACAACATTTCTGAGTGACATTGACATCCTAATTTGGTTACATGTATAGGAAATCATGGCGTGGTATGTAGTGCATGTTGGTCACATGCCGGGGATCTAGCGAACCTGGGAAGATTGCTCGCTCAAGTCTCCGGCTACCCCGTAATTGTTACAAAAATACAAGACCGAAGCTGAAGCCTTCTGGGCCTACTATGTTTGTCAACTTTGACTATCAACCGACCTTGGAGATTGATGAGAAGCCTCTCTCCATAGATATGAAGATTAGGAGAATTGCAACTTGGCATATGAAAGATGTCATGCTTTCATTTATGGATATTGTAAATGTTTTTCTTATTTGGAAGTTGATGTCCTAGGCTTAGTTTCGTAGAACATTATGTGGAGTTAGTTGTATGTGACCGTTGAACCATGTAATGTTTTATCAATTTTTAATGTGTGATGCGTTTAGGGATTTAAAAAGAACTGAATTCGATGAATAAAATTAAAATTTAAAAGTTTTTAAATCAAAAACGCCCGCTTAGCGTGGGCCTGATATTGAATGACAATCAAACCGGTAGTTACTACACTAAACACTATCGGTTTGAGTTACAAACCGTCATCGATGACATAATCAGCACCGTTAGCTGCATTAATCAACCGATAGTGTCAATCTGTAATAACACTATCGGGTTAAAAATCAACCGACAATGTTCATGTAAAGATCACCGTCGGGTCCACAATAAACCGACATTGTTGTCTCTTCGCTACATTGTTGGCACCATGTAACCCGGTAGTGTTATTTTCCTCACTTCTATCGGTTGTTTGTAGCCCGACGAGTGTTCTGGATATAAACGCTGCCATTTGACTTAGGAACCGGCATTGCTTGGATCGAGATGCTCCCGGCCGAAGAAGCACCCGGCAGTGTTCGATCACATTGCGCTGCCGGTTTGATTGCAAACCGGCAGTCTCTCCTCAAATCACCGCCGGTGTTTTGACCCGGCAGTGTTTTAAACCCCACATCGCTACCGCTTTGGTTTTGTCGGTTCATTTTCTGTCGAAAAAGGGGGTTGAGCCCCACAGTAATGTACAAATCTGTACTAGTGGATGCACTGTCACAGTTGTTTCCAAAAGGCTACGACAGTTCAATTGATAATAATTGGTTGTGGTAGCGCCCGACTGCCCGGTGTGTGAGATGCGTCGGGATGCTGGTGCTTGCGGCTTGCTCAGTCCAACCAATAAACGCCAACTCCTGTTCATATTTATTTATATTACATTTTGCATTTCCTAATACACAGTAGCACCTGCACACTGTTGCGCTTGCACACCCACGCCGCTGCCACCCGCTCCCATGCCTATCAGCCACTACTACAGTTTTTATTTTACATAGTGTTTAGCAAATCTTAATTATGGTGGTCTTTTTATTAATGAAGGAGGTTAAAAAGCCACCGCCATTAATCGATTAACTGAGGCAGACATTTATTATGTAACCACTAACTGTAGCGGTTATCTTAAAAAAACACCATGGTAAAGAGTTAGGTTTTGGAGCGGTCGCGGTATATATATTCGGAGCCTGTTATTATATATTCGGAGCCTGTTATTAAGCATGCTCGAATATATATACCGCGACCACTCCAAAACCTAACTCACTCCCTCTCATTCCCGCACTCCTCACTCAGCCGCACTCCCTTATCTTCCATGCCCTCCTCTCTCCGCCCGATGCAAATATCGGCGTCCCCTACCCTCCCTGCGGCCCCTTCCCCTCACCTCCCCTCCTACCGCCCCCCTTCCCTCCCCTTGCAAGGTTGCACGGAGCAAGGCCGTCCGTGGACGTGGAGCATGGCCGCCGTGGGGCAAGCGGTGTGGCGGCGTTTGGGCAAGGATGTCGTACGTGGGGTATGCGGTGTTGCGAGCAAGGCTGACTGTTCAATTTTTCTGTTGATCCATAAAAGCAATTTTTAACCCACCCCCAACTTAAAATAAAACGTTCATCTTTACACCGTGGCAGAGTTGTATGTGGTTTTGCTGATGTGGCACTACCCAAGAGGGGGTAAAATCGGACAAAGTTAAAAGTTCAAGGAGCTAAATCGGATTACATAGAAACATAATGAGATCACAAATCCTAAAATCTGGTTAGCACTACTACAAATTTTTTTACCGATATGGATAAAAACAATTTTTTGAGGAAGGCATCTCGACGGCCTCAATTCAAAGGCCCCAATTAACCAGGATTTACATAGGTGTTGTATGCCCACCACAATTAATTAAATAAGAAAGCCCAACCCTAACCAGACATTCATGTGGGTCCCACATTGTTGCCAATCGTGCTCCCCGATGCGAATCTGGAGTTAGCCATGCCACCGGATTTTCCGCTATTACACTCCTTCCGGCCAGATTAAGCCACCAGAGCACTCCTCCCCGCCCGATCTATCGCCGATGGGCTTGGATCCTCCCCTTGGATCAGCTGCAAGGTGCGGCTAGGAGCCCGACACCAGTACTAGAGAGGGAGAGTAGTGAGGAAAGAGAGGAGGTCTGGGCATGACTAGAGCCTGGTGCTGCTACTGGAGAGGGAGAGGAGTGATGGAGGCGAGGAAGCCAGTGCCTCTACTCTCTACTTGAGAGGGAGAGGTGGGTGTGGCGCGCGGTTGGGAGATGAGGGAGGTGAGGTAAACCGTAACTTTGTTTTATATATAGGAGTATGGTAGAATGGGTATATATAGGAGTGTGGTAGAATGAGCTTTGTCTGGGCTCGGAGTCCTAACTGCTAGGCCACCATTTTTTTTTCCGGGGGTGGGGTGGGGGGGGCAGGCCTTATAGTGTGCACGCCTCTAAAATTGAATTTATAGAGGCAAGAACCTTAAGGCTACCGCCTCCAAAACTATATCATTCTTGGATGCAGGATGTCTTAAGACGGCCGCCTCTATAAACCATTTACGGGGGCAAGCATTTTCCAACCATCTCAGTAAATAAAAAATAGACTCCTAGATTGCTAGGCATTAACCGAGGTAATTGGTTTATGCAGATGTTTTAATGATTGGACAATGCCTCGCAGAATCATTTGTGTTGTAGATTCTACTTGTCGCGGTGGTTGTCGATCTCCTATAAAGTGCATATGCAGCAGAACTGCAAGTTGCCCATGTTGGAACTGGACTATAAATTTGTACTGTAGCAAAAGCTACTTTTGGGCAAAAGCAGTTGTGTCTTTTGAGTCCTTTGGTTGCCTTTTGTTTTTTTCGTAAAAGCAGAAACAGCTAAAGCCCAACCAAAGGGACCCTTAATAAACACCCCCCCTCCTGGTTTCAAATTTCTACAACATCGATCAAATTTGTTTCTTCATATTCAATTAAACATGTTTTGAAAGTGCATTTATTTGTACTCATAGATTTTAACTGTTTCATTACACTTGAACAAATGTAGACACACACAACATATCATTAAACTGAAGAGACGTACATTTAAACATAAACAGCAATTACAATAGGAACAGGGGAAAGCAGGACAATACACATACATATCCACGCATCAACAAAAACATAGAGGGTTCCGTTTAAATAACAAAAAATGGAGGGAACTTGAACTAGAAATGGCTTCTTTTAAAACTCTACCATGGAGAAGCTAGACGTACACTCCCCTGGGCTTCCATTTCTAAGATGACATCCTTTATCAGGGAGTCACAATAACCCTGTGAAGATTGTTCTATCAGTTCCATCGGGAGACGCTTGGTTCTTATTTGTGTTGATAACATAAACACAGACACCACGAGAAGCTTGGCACAATCATCACTTGACATGTCATGCATGTATATAAACTTTTATATCTTGATCTAGCACCACTTCCGGCAGTACATGAACTGTGGCTGGGGTGGCGGAGGTGCACAGAATACTTGTGGTTGAAGTGTTACTGGGTAACAAATTTGTTGCTGTGGAAGCTGTGGTGGTGGACAGGATGGTTGCCTTGGCGGTGAATCATGGTGTGAGCGGGAATGAGAATGGTGGTGGGAATGATGGTGGGAATGAGTATGTTTGTGTGAATGATGGTGGGAATGAGAATGTTTGTGGGAATGGTGGTGAGAATGAGAATGGTGGTGGGAATGATCGTTGTGGTGGGAATGAGCATTGTGGTGGCAATGATGCGATGACATGATGCCTTATGTTCTTTGGGAAATTCAAGCTCGGTGCATTTGAGTGTATTGTCCATAGGTATTTATAGGCTGAAACATCGATGACATATCCCTGTCGTAATTAACATAGCTTTTTATTGATAATTGATGGGACACCGCTCCTTCTGGTGAGTGGCGAGGGTCTTTAATTTTCCATGTACTATGATCCAGCGCATGGCTCGCCGGCGAGCTAGTAGCAACTAATTCTTCATCTGCCCTTATGGCCATTCAGTGCCAATGAACCAGATCAGCAGTACTATTAACGACTTCGAAGAACATGTCTCGTCAACCAGAGGAAGCTTCAGTGACGACTCAAGACGAAGACTTAATGGCCAGCCTAACCAAACGCGAAGCAAGGAAATTGATTAGCGCTGTGAACCTGTTATGGGCCCATATAACGGCTGAACCAATTAAACGGCACGTGGTAATCTTAATTTGTGGCTGTAATTATGTAGGCCAGTCATTTTTTTTTTCTGGACCACACAAAAGGTTTGTGCGTCTTTTGTATTAAGGTAGAGAAAAAAATAGTTTAATTCAACACGTCTCATCGGCACCCTAAGAGGTCAATAAGTTATACATGCATGCGTGTGCGCCACTACAGGACAGACCTTAGGGCATTCACAATGCGGACTCTACCATGTAGAGTCTAAGCTTATTTATTACCATCATATTTATTGCACTTTGTTAGGGTTTAGACACGGTATGAGTTAACCTTAGGTAGTGACCTATCACTGCCGGTTTGAGAATAATGAATTACTTACTCCATCCCAAATTTCAGTACGGACACAGAGGGAAATTACTGATCTATATCCTTTATTTTTCAGTAATATCTGAAAATTACATAAAAATTTGTAGATACATGCCCCCACAAGTTTTGTACTGGTCTTTCTGGGTGGTGTAGCGGATGCCCTATCTGAGGGTCCTATCTGAGATCTACCAAAAATATATGGCTAAGGTTAACTCATACCGTGTCTGAACACTATTGACAAACAAGATTGGAATAAAAGTGCCGGTATGCTTGTTCAGTTGTTCTCCATTGAATATTGTGGTCCATCATTAGCATGGATCAGAGTTTGGCAACGTCAAGAGTGTTCACATCGATATCATTGCACATGCATGGGAGATGATGATCATCATCTGTTTTTAGTAATTCCTGAGTTCTGAACTATCAGTCGTTCAGTTTTATACACGCATATAGCTTTTGCTACACATGTAGATATATATTAGTAAAAACTTTGAATCTAATTTGGAATGAAGGAAGTTGCTAGTAGAGGATCATATATAATATAATGTGTAATTATAATAATGAAAAAAGATACTAAAAGAAAAAAAGGACCATTACAGATCGAAAATAAAAACATTCGGCTCTAAATTTGGTGTGTTATGTTTGGTGCGTGTACAAACCAAACTAGTAGTAGCTATATATATAAGACCATGCACAGCGCAGAGATGTTTGAACAGGCGCTTAGAAAAAGAAACTAGTATGTTTTTGTACAAGCGTCCCAACCTACAATAGAATAAGTCAACTCTCGATGCTAATCTAGGCACTAACCGTTTACATGATCTAGCAGAAGCGCTAGCTGGCCGCTTAACTTGGCAGTGGACGCAAAGCGCCCTGTGACGGTGAGCCTCCACGGTGACTCCAAGAAGCCAAAACCGCATGTAAACGCTGGTGCAAGCGCCCACGCTGTTATTTGTATTACAATGGACTTGGAAGTTTCACAGAAATTATGCTTTTAACCATCTCCAAGTTAGTAAGTTACTATCCTTGAAAATATAGGACTGATCACGTGCAACCACAACGTTTTTTTTTTTAAAAAAATACATTCCATTGTCAGATTAATGTCGTTATAGTTACAGCTACTACAAAATATATGCAAAAATTTTGCTAGTACTCCCTCCGTTCCAAATTATAGTTCACTTTGGCTTTTCTACATACATTGATTTTGTTATGCACCTAGTTATACACTATGTCTAGATACATAGTAAAAGAAATGAATCTTGAAAAGCCAAAGTGAACTATAATTTGGAACAGAGGGAGTATTATTGTTTTCAGTATATATGATGATCTTGTAAGTACACAAAAGGTTTCATCAAAATTGTTACTACACCTAGAGTCTTTTAGCAAGTTTTACAAATATGTGCTATAAATAATTCATCAAAAGAATCTTACTCGGCACAAGATATAATTTTATATATACACAATTTTTTGTTTATTTAGAATTTGAAATTTGAATTTTCAATTACTGAGGTCAGGGATTATTAGAGCCTTAGAGGTATCCAGAAAACATAGCCTGAAAAAACCATTTTTAGAGGCGGCTCTTAGAAATTGATTTCTAGATGCGGCTCCTATATATAAAACGTTGGTTTCCAAAGAGTTAAATGTAGCTGGCCCAACTGCCTCTATAGAGGTTTACCGCATTTAAGGTCAATTTTAATGGAGTTTCATAAGAGTTTTATGGGCATTAATTTGGCTCATGTGGCACGGTATTGATGATGAGAATGGTGACAAGAGTTTCACAAGAGTAGAGAGAGTTTCATGGTATACCTGAGCAAAAGTAGATCGCCCGCAAGCCCGGCCCGAGCCTAACGGGTTTTGGCCTGCCCATGAACCTTACTCGACGGGGGCAAAATCTTGAAGCCCGGAAATTTTTTTGGCCCCGAACCCACCCTGAAATACACTTTTAGCTATTTTGTAGTGTAAAATGCACGGGCAGCCCGCCCAAGCCGGGCGGTCCCGAGCCCTGGTCCGAAAAAGCTAGGCTCGACTTGCCCAAAGTGGGGCGTCATGGGTGGGTTTTTCGGCCTGAGATAACCGGGTTTTTTCGGGCCCGCCCGAACCCGACCCCAAAAAAAAATGCCCCGTATATTTTATGAGGATGAAACTCTTCCACACTTTGTTTCCAAAATCTAGATGTGTTAGAAATAGTGACATGTAACCCCATTGAAACTAACCTAAAAATCAATTCTACAATGAATTGGCTTGTAGTCCAACGGTAGGACAGTTCATGGGGACACTACCCATCGAGTTCTAATCCTGGTGCTCGTACCTTTTTCTGGGATTTTTTCAGAATTTACCGAGGCACCAATGTTGACTTCGGGAATCTCCAATCTGCCGGGTGCTTTTGCGTCCCCTATTCATAGTGAGTGAGTGTGCGTGCGTGTTATGAGTGTCTGCGTCTGTGTAATTCTAAAAAAAAAAAATCAATTCTATAGCAGTGTTTGACAGACTGATTCAGCGGTTCTCGACTTTGGGGACCATAACGAGCCTAGTGCCAAAGTTGGAGTACCATTATTATCCTTACCGTGCTCTCAACTGTTCTAGTACGCAATTAATGTACCGTTAAATTTATAAATTTGGCAATTAGCTTACGTCAGGCAACCTTACGTCTAGCACATGACGTATGCATTATTCAAAACCATGAATGGCCTGCAGGGGCAAGTCGTGGGTAGGGTAGCTGTACACAGAAACCCCTTTCCTACACGCATCAGGGTTCAGGTTAGTTTTGGACGGTGTAAATAAATAAATTATTACAGGCCCACAAAGTTTTACAGGATAGAGTTTAGAATTACAAAATTCTGGTTGGATGAATTGTGAGCCTATCTAATTAAGGCTATGTTTGGTTAATTAGTTCTATGACTTTTTTCAGTTCTAGGACTTCTAGAAAAACACTCTCAATATAGTACTTCTACAGACTTTCAGCAAAAAGACCAAAAAAGTATCTCCTGTTTTTGTTTCATAGGGACTTTTTTTTTAAGTCCCAACACAAAAAAGTCAATAGAACCAAACACCCCTTTAATTTACCATACTAGAATTGGGACAAAAAAACAGCGAAAAAAAGATTGCCATGTGAGCAGGGTTGGAAAATATTAGGATAACTATTGGGGTCGTCTGCATCTAGGGGTGGACCCATTAGGGGTGGTCCACCGACCCTCCTTTGGGCCGCTGGTTAGTCATACATAATATATGAAAAAAATAAAAAAAAAACCATCGAGCGAGACCGTGCCCCGGCGTGGGATCCTTTGCTCGTTGCGGCAGGTCGCGTCCATCCCACGTAAATCAAGTTGCATGGGCCAGCATCCATGGAGAGCGCAATCCGCAGGGCGCCAACAATTATGGGGTTTGATTCATCGTCGTGGAGAGCGCATCAATGGTGGCTACTACACGACAGGTCATGACATGAACGAGTACATCGACATCTATAGTGACAATGGTCAAATCTATGGCGGGTGGCTGTGAACGTATTGACATCTATTGTGACAATTGTCAAATCCGTGACGGGCGGCAAATGAAGATGCACTGAGGATGGACACAAGTAAATATATGACAATGACAACCAAATTAGCAGCATTGACGACCAAACACAAAGCAAACGTCAACCAAATCCGCAGAAAGTTCCTCACCATGCTACTATACTAATTTCCATCGCCGCCTCGCCGCCCATATATCTCCTTTTCTTCACATGTTACGGCGGCTCAGCAGCGACACGAGGGAGCGGGGTATGGCAGATTGACGATGCTACTGCTGGTGTCCATCCCGGTAAGATCTAGTGCAGGTAAATGAGTCATGAGGTGGACGGAAGCGGTTTCACTAGGATTGTGTTGATACATGACGTTAATAAATTAGTCATAGTCTCCCTAAAAACTGTCGCAATTGACTATCCGTGAGGGCCCTAAACTTCGTCATAGAATCCTCGTCATAATTCTTCTTTACTGAAAAAATGCGTCATAGACACGCTAGATCAGTGGCGACTTGTAGTCGTCAAAGACTGATTGTTCCTATAGTTTACAGGCGTCATTAGTGGTGAAGCTGAACGTCATGGACACATGCCACTGCCAGCTCAGCATGGCGAGGTGGAATCTGACATGGCTAAATCCGACACATCAGCTCGCTGATGTGGCTAAATCTGACACATCAGCTTGTTGACGTGGCTACAGCCGACACGTCGATTTTTGATGCCAAAATTTTGGATGGGATGGGCCGGCATGATGGGTTGGGCGAAAAATTTTTGCTGGACAGCCGTTTCTATTTCTGATTTCATCAGGCCCATTTTTTAAAACAAGCGCATTGGTCGCGATCGCCATTGAGGGGGGGGGGGGCGGGGAGGCCATCTTCCTTGCCTCGATGGCCCTTTGGGCTGCGCTGAGGTAGCAGAGAACGCTGCCTCCCTACGTGCGGTGGTGGTAGTCCTAGTATGTTTTGGTTTTGGTGTCCGACGAGGCGTCGGGCGGCGGCGGCGACGCGTCTTCATCGAATAAGGTTCTCTCGTGCTTCTCCCCGTCTCAAGGGTGCTCTACTCCAGCACCGCTGATGAGCATGTGGAGGTGGAGACCGACTTCGTCGTCTAGTCTACAAGAGTCGGGCGCCTGCGACTTTTTAGTCTCATGGTGAGAAGAGGTCGCCGGCCTTGTGTTTCAAGGGTGCGAGGATGTTGCGGCGTTGTGGAACATAGGAGGATGGATCAAGTTCGCAGCGGCCAGCGGTAGTCGTCAACAACGAGCTTGCATTCAAGGTCGAGAGAGTTCGTGGCGTGGACATGACCTATGGGCGTTGATAAACAAATTCTCGAGCATTTGAGCATTTACGGCGGTCCACGTCAAAGCGGTACGTGTGGTGGAGCTTCTTTTGGCCATGGGTTCGATTGCAACATTTGGAGTCGACGTTCTTTGGCGTGAGTTTTTGGTTATGCATGTTGGTTTCTCGCGATTTCTATTAGGCGAATAAAGAAAAAGGCAAGTGCTAGCCTAGTTTTTTACTAGAAACCAGGCCAGAAAAACCATACAATTGTGGAGGGAACCCTACTCCACCTCGCACACCTAGGTACCAAGTCAACTCAACTCGCACCACAACTAGCGCCCACTCAACTTCTTGCTTGGTCGGATTGGGACATCGACACAAGCCTCAGGCGCCTCGGTCGGATTGGGACAACCACGTGAGCAACCACTTGACACCACTAAACTTTGGTCGGATTCGGTCATCGACACGAGCCAATACTCCACTAAAAGCTCAAAGAGAGCAACTAAAAATAGAAAACTACGCCTACTCCACCACTGACACCAACCGTGCAACACAACCGCGGAAATGACGAACTAGCCCTATCCGATACGTCCCGATCGAGCTGAAAAACCACAACGATGCCTTGAAGAAGGTCACAACGTCCAAGCGCCGCCATCGCTCATCCAGGCAGGGGCAGGGATTTCACCCGTCGAGAGTACTAGGGACGCGACGCCCTCAATAGGGGAACGACACCGGCGGGTGTTGCCGTCGCCAGCCTTCGCCCAAAGAACCCACAACACGGATGTCGATCGAGATGTCGGGACCACGCTAGAAACCAAAAACGTTGTTGCGGACATCCGGCAGAAGCCTCACTAGGAGTCGGCGCTGCGTCCACGTAGTGCATCACAAAGCTATGCCAGTACCTCGCCGTCTAGACCGCCTGCTGAAAACCAGCCTCCCGTCGTCGTGCATGTCCACCAGTTGCACTCCACCCATGCCTAGAAGGCACTAGATCATAGGCAAGGCCCCAAAACCAGCACCCACTGTGCACGCCAAGGCCTCCGTCCTCACAACGAACGCCCCCGCGATGGAGATCGGGGTCATGGGGAAGGGACGACATAGATAGAGGCCACCCCCCAATGTCAGCATGGGCCCCGGGGCCGCCGCAAAGCAAACATCACCAGGAAGAAGGAGGAGATGAGTTGAGGGGGGACCCCGCCGCCGCCCCTTGCGCCCGATGAGCACCACCTCCACAACAACCCGCCGGCGAGCCCCGACGGTGATGATCGACCACCACCGGACACGGCACCGCCATCGCGCACCACCTTGGCACCGCAGCGAACCAAAGCCATAGCTAGCCATGCCCCCACGGCATCGCCGAAGAGCCAAGAACCACCGAAAAGGAGCAAAGACCCTCCACCAACAAAGCCGGCCGCAACCGCCGCAGCAGAGACCGCCACGCCAAGCCACACCCCCTCACTAACCTTGTAGGCCGCCACCGCCGTCGCCGCCGATGTTGTCCCGCCAGCGCGGCCACCGGATCGGGAACCGCCACCACCACACCTCCACTTTGCCGCCACCACCACACACCTCCACCGTTGAATCCACGGGGGAGAACCGGATCAGCCCGGAGGAATCCGCATCCGCCTCTAGGCGCCGGATCGGGAGTCCGGGTTGCTGCCGATTGTTGTGCCCACCACCATCGCCGGAGGGAACGGGCGAGCAGCAGCTGAAGAACCAAC
This sequence comes from Hyparrhenia diplandra, assembly GCA_015847255.1. Classification (NCBI taxonomy): domain Eukaryota; kingdom Viridiplantae; phylum Streptophyta; class Magnoliopsida; order Poales; family Poaceae; genus Hyparrhenia; species Hyparrhenia diplandra. The sequence goes on along the minus strand of JADLZK010007758.1, from coordinate 123,813 downwards.
ACCACCACGCTGACGGACTCCACCCTCCTCCGGTGGTACCTGGCGGCTGCGCCTCCTACTCCGGCCCCACGGTGGGGCCGTGCGTCGGCACCACAAATGAGGCCGCTGCACCACGCCACCATGGATGTCGAGCGCCTCCCCGCGCATGGAGCTCCTCGCCACCCGGGTGAGATCCCCGCCACCTTCCTAGGAGGTCGTGCGGGGCATCCAGCGACCACCTCGTGGCGGCGGGGAGGGAAGGGAGGATGGGGAAGGTTGGGGCGGGGCTGGGGTTTCGCCTCCCATGTCGCCGTGTGGGGGCGGCGGGGGCCCAACAAACATTGCAAAGATCCCAAGATTAGAGATGTAAGTTACCAATACTTCTGTAATCTGTACCCTTGTGTAGGCTCGCTCTCTTTCTCCCTCTCTCTAGTTTGTACTGAAAAATAATGTTCTGAGTCAGTCCATTTTTTCTCAATAATTTGATTAGTAAGTATAAGAATGGTCATTTGGAAAAGAAAGCTACAAGTACAAGTGGGCCCGGCCCTGTGATGGCACGACGCGGTTTTTAGGGGGCGCACCCGTGACTGAGTTATCACTTCGTTGCTTTGGATCTTCTGTTTGTATGCTTGGCAAAATCGTGGATTCAAAAGAAAAAAAATCGTGTGCTCTCTCTATGGCTCTTGCCACAGAAAATCGCACAAAACAAAACAAAAAAAAATCTCTCACTCCCGTCACTGTGCTCGGGCCCAGCAAAAACAGAGAGGCAACTTCCACTCGGTTTCGTCCTCGTCCTCCCTCCAAAGCAGAGTTGCCGTGTGAGCAGGGGCAGGCAGAGGCCGGGCATTGCTCGATCTGCATAAGCTGCTCGAAGGAAGCTCGAGGTGGGCAGATTTATTTGCCAGTCTTGATTCTTGGCTTGGCACAATAGTATCTGAAATGTTTCAAGAATCCGTTCAATCTTGTTCCTTGCAGGTTGCGCTTGCTGACAGTCTTGTCCCTTGTACAGCGGCAGCGGCAGGAAGGATGGCCGATCCGGTGGCCACCGTGGAGAAGATCGTCAAAATAGGGCTCAAGATCAAGGTCGCCGTGGACACGGTTCGCCATAACCAGGAGGAGTGCAATGAAATCAGAGTGCTCGTGCTCAGATCCAGCGCCATCTTGTCGCAGCTGCAGCAGACGGGGGTGATGGAGGCTAGCCCTGCGATGAGCGGCGCCCTGGAGGATCTTGAGAAGAGCCTCCAGCACGCCCTCGAGCTGGTGACGGCGTGCCAGGAGACGAGCACCATCCGGCGCCTCATCACGGCTGGAGATCTGTCTAAGCAGCTGCGCAGGGTAAAGGATGACATCTTCAACAAAGTGATGCTGGCGTCCTTCGCCATCAACACACACACTACTATTGTCTTGCTTACCATCCAGGCCGGTGGTCTTCCACATCGTCCACCGCGGCAGCCCGAGGTACCATTATTATTTTAACTTCTACGCTGATATATTAAAAAGTAGTACTCCCTATATGATCAAATTTGTAAGTAGTATATTTACTTTTTAGATTATACTAGGAAAATTGCCGGTCCGGGTAGCAACGGGTGATGTGCAAATATATCGGTACCATTGATTTAAATTTACACTTCAATGGCCATTAATCTTTCATGTCATAAAGTTTGACGCTGATAAGTATCTTATATCATGTTGTTGCATGTATTTCTAATTATTTGACACACGACAAAGGGGTAGCCCTAGTCAAAAGGAATTTCTAATATCAATTTTTTTAGTATTTGTCGATTATTTTGATTTTCTATGATTCATAGAAGTATTAATAAATGGTTTAAAAGAAAAAAAAAAAAGAAAAAGGTATGCTGTGCAGATGGGCCTTGGTTTTCGGCCCAGCTCACGGCGCAGCCAACCGAGCCTGGTGTCAAATCCCAGTCCCACAACGATAGGCCCATGTGTACAGAAGAATAAGAAAAAGACGTTTTGCAATAGGAACCCTAAATTCTCTATATCAACTGTTTAAGGCCTTAAATAATTCATTTGCCTTTGGTATATTTGCATCTGGAACCTGTTATTTCTTCCAAAGCCTAGGGCATTAGGGACGACCTAAAGCAACATTGGATGGCATGAATCTGCTAGTGTTATCTCGGCCCACTTATTCTGCCCGGCCAGCAAACAAGCTAACATATTAAAAGCCGGCACCAGTAGGAGCCATTTTGGCCCAACAGGCAGCATCATAGATAAATGAGCTTCACGCTTTGCTATCACGTATTCACTCGCCTCACGCATCGTATTTGAGGCCGTACGCGTGTTCTCCAACTCTGACAACCGACGACAGGAGGAAGGAACAGAGCCTAGAGGGCGAGGCGTACATGTGTCAGACTCGGTGGATAGCCGGCAAGCAGAAAAAAAAGGTGAAAAAAAAGGTGAACGGAAAATTTTCTCTTTTTATTAATAGGTATAGACTAAGAAACATGTCCTAGCGTTGCAACGGGACAAATAACTTGTTTTTTCCGATGAAAAGAATATATAATTTATTACTCCTTCCATTCCAAATTTACACGTCCCTGTAAGAATCTTGGAGTCAAAGTTTCTCAAGTTTGACCGAATCTATATAATAAGGCAATAACATCGGGGGCTGTGCCATGGTGGCCATGGTGGCGCAGCATCCGACCACGGCGAGCCGTCATCTTCGCTAGCCCCTTTGCTCCGGCTGCTGTCCTCATCGCTCCGCAGGCCGTCCTAGTCGACCGCTCCGGCTGGCCACGTTCATCGTCGCTTCGCCGCCTGCTCGCCCCTACCTTCCTCGTCGCTGTCCCAGTCGGTCATTTGTCTTCGCACGCCTCGGCCGGCCGCTGTCCCCGTCGCGCGCCCCGGCTGGCTGGTCGGCGGTCTCTGCTCAAATTGATATTTGTTCGTGGTACTTTTTGATTCAGACTCAGTTTGATTGATAAGCACACTTTCTTTAATCCAAAAATCTATTGCGCGGTAATATCAATTTGCTTTTGTAGTGGAAACTCCTATTCTTTTTGTATCCGTCTTCAACTTTTATTGACGCGCAAAGCTGCAATAATATTACAGAAACTCCTATTCTTTTTCGTATATGTCTCCAACTTTATACGTGCAAAGTTGTTGTACTGTGGTAATATAGGCAGACAGAGGAGGCTGGACGCCTGAATTTTCTTGCTTTTATTAGTAGATATAGATATACCTAGACATATCATCAATAATGTACCTAAATAACCAAAAACACCTATAATTTGTGATGGAGAGTGTAGGGATCATCTATATCATGTCATGTTCGATTTAGTTGTCACACAATTTCATTATACTCGGTATAAAAAGCTTCATCGCAATGTGGTAACCAAGTATTTTTGAAATTCCAGGATGAAGCAGTGGGGACATCACATACTAGTCAATCAACTGGTGATGCTAGGTCAGATATCTACTATCCAAATTATAGATCACTTTGGATTTTCCCCAGTGACAATTACTCGAGCTTTATTATTTGTGTCGTTACTAATAAAATAATTATTAATACTTCTGGTGGGTGCCATTGGCAGAACTGACTTGAATGGCGTGGAAACCAACTTATTAGCAGGAAATAAGCTCGGATCCATTTCTGTTGGTAAGACCACACCCTGTATTGGATTCTTTTTTTTTTTTCACAAGCGAAATTGCAACCACCATTGGATTGTTTACGTAGCATAGTTGCCCAGGATCAGAGTTTTTTTTTTTTACCGAAATAGGGTCTCCCATTTTTTAATTAAATAAAAAATGTTATGTACAGAGTAATTTACAGAGCATCTAGACCCAAAACAAAACAGGAGAAAAGATTACACATAAGTATCTCTCAAATTACTAATTACAGACCAGAGTATTAGGACAGGAAAAAACTGAAACACAACCCAATTTCGGTTCACTTAGAATGATTAGATTCACAATAAAACTGGGAAAAAATATGTTGAACCCACTAGTATATTAGCAATTTATTACCCATGAATAGTTCCAACAGTTGTCCGGTTTTGACATTTGGAATGTTTCTACCTTTATTTATCCATAGACTATGATATAGTTTAAAGTTTTGGGCCAAGATGGATCTAATACCGGTATATTATTTTTTTTGGAGGGTTATATTGATGTTTCCCCTTTCTTCTTACGCTTGAAAAGAATAACCTGCATAGTTTGCATGTCTACGTACAAGATACTAAACTTTGTATCATGTTGTTTCAGCCATAAGAAAATTCAGGTGGTCTGACTTGAAGGCCGCTACAAATAGCTTTTCATATGGCAACATCATTGGCCAGTCAAGTGACACAAGTGGCTGTATCAATGTCTATAAGGTACTTCAGGTTTAAGCTTTTGTGGTACCTTTTAGTAAATTTTAGCAAAAAAATCACTTTGCATCACTATTTATCATGTTTAAGTATGTTGTATAGTGACTCTAATCCTACATGGAATAGTCCTACTAGAAATAGGACCCGCTTGAAAGGTTCTAAATGACTAGAGGAGGGGGTGAATAGCCTATAAAACTTCTACGACAACACTTAGAGAAATTTGTTAGACAATAAGATGGCGTAGCAAGGTTTGTGACTCTCTACAAGTTGTGCAAACCTCCCAATTCACACTTCTAGTGAAACCAATATCATATCTCTAGGTTCACACAAAATCTATGCCACTAATTTACTCCTAATTGATCAAGATAAATAGCTAGAAAGTAAAAGACAACTAAAACAAGCTACACAAGATATATATAAGTAAATCATTGTAGATACTAGAGTAGAGAAAGGGTCTTTTATACATACCGATGTAGAGTAGTGTATGGACCAAATAATCACAATATGAATACCAAGAATTCCACAATAAGAGATTGATACGATGATTTAATCCGAGGTTCACTTGCTTGCCGGCAAGTTAGTCCCCCTTGTCGCGATGCACTCACTTGGAGGTTCACGTGCTAATCGGCGTTAGAAAGTCGAACCCGCAGGCCGAGTGCTGCACAACCAACACAAGAGAGGATCCACAATCCACTAGAGTTGGAATTTGGCCCTCCGCCGGGGAACCACAACAACCTCTCACAAATATCACTTTGATTGGGGGCAGACATATGTGTCCAAATCCCATCACCAATCAATCCACCACCAACCGTCTAGATGACGGCAATCACCCAGAGAAATAAGAATACCACAATTGCAATCACCACCTAGTGTCAAAAATTAAGTCACAAATGCAATGCACTAGGGTTTCTCAGCCTCCTCTCAAGAACACAAATCTACCACGGAAACGAAGAGGAGAGGGAGGGAATCCTCTTGAATCAATCTCTAGAGCACTATCCCTCATTTGATTTCAGCTTGAATCAAAAGAGTAGAGGGATTTGAGGATTGGACCTCACTTAGGGTTTGAGGAGCAAGAACAAGAGTGCTCACTGTGTATTTTCGAGTTACAAGAGAGGGAGCTAGGAAGGGTGCTCTGAACCTTTATCTCTTCACTGGCTGAAGCCCCGAACGGGCAGATCCCGAGCAGCAGCAGCGGCAGCACTCCACACGCTCGCTCGGGCGGCGGCAGCCAAGAACAGACGAGAGAAGGGAAGGAAAAGAATCAGTACAGAACTGAAACGGCTTGCTTGCAAGATAGCCAGGCAGCAAGGGCCAGCGGACGGCACCAGCACACGCCCACGCGAAGGAGCAAGCAGCGCCGGCCCAAGCAGTCTTGCCCTTTTTTTAATGGAACACCTTGTCCCAGCAGCGGCACACAGCAGCGCGCACGTCCAGCACTTGGCCCAGCGAGCAGAGAAGAGCCAGTCGGCAAAGCAATAGCTAGCAAGCAAGAACAACGTATATACATGTATACGTGTTCCAACCAAGCAAGCAGCACGACATGCAAGCTAATAAAATTTCAGTACGTGAATGTCCATTTATATATATATATATATATACGTGTATATATTGAAAGCATATCTCCTTTTTCCTTCTTCCTTTTTCTTTTCAAACAAAACTCAAATTTTCATCAAACCTTAGTCCAAGATAAATGTCATCATATCCAAAAATATGTCAACCTTTAAGAGCAAATTTGATAGCATTTCTCAAGCCCTTTTTTTTTTCCGAGGGATAACTCATCATAACTCATTCCAAATTTTCATCAAACCTTAGTCCAAGATAAATGCCATCATATCCAAAAATATGTGAACCTTTAAGAGCAAATTTGATAGCATTTCTCAAGCCCTTTTTTTCCGAGGGATAACTCATCATCTCAACAAGGTCACTAACCCCAAATGCAAATGCAATTTGAAACTCAAATTAGTGGCACTAGGTGAGTAAAACAATTATAATTTCCCCCTCTTTATAATACGGTTATCAAACCTAAATCATCCACACCCTTTATGGTGTCTTGGGTGTAAAAACAAAAACCAAATTATACCTGTCTTGAGATCCATGGTTTTGTTTTTCTCTTTCTTCTCTTCACGTTGGAACATAATTGGCATGTCATCATGACCATCACCATTATTGTCCACCATGCTCCTTTCTCTAAGTTGGATAATCCTATCTTATGTCATACACTCCAAGCACAGGATTAGTCCACTGGTGGTTTCATCAATTATCAAAAACCAAACAAGAAATTTCACCGCTTTGATCCTACTTGTATCTATCAGAGCAGCCGCAATATGCATCCGGCACAGGAGGTAATAAGGTGGGACCAAGCGCAGGTGATAGTAAGCATCCAGCCAACCTTCACAATGTCCACTTGGGTGTTAGAGAAAAAATATTTAAACCACATCTCCTTTACGCATGGCTGCATGTGCAAGTGTACTACATGCAACAACTGAGAGAAATAATATTATTTTTTACTCCTTGCCGATAGCAACTACACTCCCACCTTTGCCTACAAGCAAGTATTATGAGGAGAGAGAGTAGAGCAGGCGTTTGGTGATGCGCCGGTAGAAAGCCGGCGAAGAGAACTGTCATGCATGCATGTCGGTAGAAAGCCGGCGAAGAAAACTGCAAGTTCTATTTTAAGAGAGAGAAGAGCAGGAGAGAGAGTGTTGCATGTTGTCCATGCTAGAGCCATTTCGCCAGCAGCCGGCGAAATTATTACTCTTGCTCTACTAGGCTCACAATGTATCTTACCGGTAGTAGCAGCTTACTCCCCGCGGGTGCCCTCAGAGCCTTCTAAGGGACTATATAAACAAGTGAATTGAGGCCACAAGCATCGACTAAGCCAACACAAGGATCTCAGAATTTTTTTTTTAAATAAAGGATGACTCATTCAGCCTCTACGTCCGAAGACGTACACAACCCAATTATTATAGAGTTTTTAAAGTAGAGCGACAAATGCTCCAAGAAAGGGGCAACAACTGCTCGAGAATGTAAACAAAAAAAGCAGCACGTCTATAAAGGTGCTTCCAACCACCGTTAGATACGTTGTAGCGAGACCATCGATCTCAATTTTGGTGCTCAACGATGAAAGTAAATTCTTGTTTAAATCATCTCGCTGCAGCTGTGCCCAGAAACATAGCCAATGTGTGCCCCTAAAAATAAGCTGCAGAATAGAGTTATATTTGATTCTATTAAAACAAATATCATTGCGGGTATTCCGGATGGCCCAAAGAAAAAAGCAAAGAACTCCAACCCAAATCAAACCTCTAATCTTAGAATTTTGATTAGAAAGTCAAGAACCAAATAAGTGTCTAATAGATCTAGGTTGAGTTAAGCCCGTAGCAAGATACACCATCCTCCAAACCATTTTAGCATAATGACAATCCAGAAAAGATGTTGAATTGATTCATTCGAGGTTACGACCAACACATTTCATTTGCCATTCCAATTTTTTCCTAGCAAGATTGTCTTCGATTAAGATCACCTCTCCTTGTAAAAACCGGAGGAAGATCTTAATTTTTAGAGGAATCTTAATCTTTGATTTTTTTTATGTCTAAAAGGTTGATGCAAATTTATTAGTTGCGGATATACACATCGAGCGAACCGTAAACAATCCCGATTTGGTTAGGTTGCACCTAAATGAATTTGACCCATCAACTAAGTTAAAAGGTGCTATCTCGTGCTACAAGATTAGGCCGCATCTCTCAATCTAGGTCCAAGCAACGCTCTCCTAAATGAGATATTTAGAGGTTGTGACGTTAGAACTTTGGCCACCGTTGCATGTGGATCTCCCACTATATTATATAGAGACGGGTACCTATCTTTGAAAGACATGTCTCCCACCCAATTTTCCTCCCAAAAACGCGTGGCACATCCATCTTTGATAGAAAACGTGCCATTAGTTAAGACTTCATCTTTAATTTTCATATGGTTTAGCCTTAACCTGCGATAAGGATTTAGACCTCAAGTACTTGTTTCTTAGCAAATCTTGCCACATACCATCGGTATTAAGTAGCTTAATAATCCATTTTGCTAGAAGACATTTATTTTGTAGTTGAAGGTCTAGAATTCCTAGCCCACCTTGATCCTTTGGTTGGCATAGGATGTCCCATTTGGCAAGCCGATATTTATGTTTTTCGGATGATCCTTGCCAAAAGAATCTTGATCTGAAATGGTCAAGATTTTTCATAACTCCTTTCGGAATTTCGAAAATGGACATCATAAACATGGGTAGGCTGCTAAGTACTGAATTGAGGAGGACTAAACGACCTCCATAAGACGGATACCTAGCTTTCCAACAAGAAAGTTTCTTCTCAAATCTTTCTTCTACTTTATGCCACTCGAATTGAGTAGCTTTTACGTGGTGCACGGGTATACCCGGATATCGAAAGGGGTATACACCGGCATTACATCCAAAGAGAGTGGTGTATTCATTCTCCACCTCTTTGGCCGCACCATAGCAGAAGATTTCACTCTTGTGAAAATTAATTTTTAAACCTGACAATTGTTCAAAAGCACATAGCAAAAGTTTCATATTTTTTTGCGGTTCGAGATCATGATCAAGGAAGATGATGGTGTCATCTGCGTATTGAAGGATAGATAATCCATCATCAACTAAATGAGGAATAACACCGCTTATTTGTTCATCGGACTTTGCTCTTTTAATAATGAGAGCTAGCATATCAGCCATGATGTTAAATAAGATTGGAGACATAGGGTCTCCTTGGCGTGAACCTCTTTTAGTTTGAAAGTAGGGACTAATGTCGTCATTAATTTTAATTCCTACACTACCTCGTGACCATTTGTTCAACCCATCTACACCATATTGAAGAAAATCCCTTCATGCGTAGAGTTTGTTGAAGAAAGGACCATTTAACTTTGTCATAGGCTTTTTCAAGTCAATTTTGAAAACCACCCGTCTCTTCTTTTGGTATGAAGTTCATGGATGGTCTCATGGAGGATGACAACACCTTCCATTATATTTCAACCTTGCATGAAGGCCGTTTGGGGTCGGTGACCCGCGATCGAGCTACTTTATTGAGCCTATTTGTACCAACTTTAGTGAAGATTTTAAAGCTGACATTAAGAACATAAATAGGTCTATAATGTTGTATTTTTTTGTAGCTTCGCCTTTTTGGGATGATGGTTATTATCCCAAAGTTTAGGCTATAAAGATTTAAATTCTCTCTATAGAAGTCCAAAAAAAGAGTCATTAGGTCATCTTTAATTATTGACCGTAAGACTTGGTAAAATTCAGCGAGAAAGCCGTCCGGTCGGGGAGCTTTATTATGTTCCATTTGGAAAACAGCCTCTCGACCTCGGCCGGTAAATTCAGCGAAGTGCTCGAGATGGCACACTCTTTTTTTTTTTTGAAGCGTACCATTGGCACGTATTATATTAAGAGAAGTTAGAGTTTTTACATCGCCGCATACGCCTTTAGCCAAAAGAATTGGCGGGCGCACGAAAAGCACCGCAGACAAGGATCACCGGCTTTTAACGATTGGCGCGATACGGATGTACTAAAAATAAAACTAGTCTTGGCGACGAACGTTCTTTGGAGGGCGTGTCCGCGGCTAAGGCTCCGGTCGGGATCTCCCACCGGTCCCGCCAACGCACCAGCCAGCGGCATAGGGAAGATCTCGCAGTATTCAATTTATTTCAGCCTTTCATATATCAAGGCATAAAAATCTTGAAGACTTGATAAAAATGGTGCTCCGCTCCCCCTTGGGTTGCTCGCCATGGCCGTTGCCGCTGAAAATGATCATCTTCCTGGTGAGCACTTGGCGCCTTGATCTCCGGATGCTTCGGCTCCTCTCTCCTCCTTCTTGTCCCTCGTTTGTGCTCTTCTTGGCCTCTTTTCTCCGTCGGTGGTGCTCTCGTTCTTGTTTGGCGGCGCTCGGTGGTTTTTTCGTAATGCCCGGCATCTCCTATACCAAAGCGCAGGCCCATTAGTGGTTAAGGGGTGCCGATGGCTACAGAGGGCCATAGTTATCTTATTTCCATAATTTATTCATGTCATTAGAGGTATAAATACTTGTAAGGACTCTTGGATCGAATTAAGTCGAAACATATATTGTTTCCGGCTTCCCTTGGGAGCTAGAGATTTCCAGCCCTAATTCTTTTTGTCGCGCTATGCCCTAGTTGCCGCACGCCAATACGGGCGTCACAGGCCGCCGCCGCCCTCAACCTCCGATCAAAGCATCCCTATTGCCCGAGAGAGATCCCTAGTACGATCGGGAACCCTACCAATTTGGTACTAGAGCCATCGATCCTCCTCCTCCACCACCATGAGTTCACCGCCACCAGCCCCACCCGCCTCCCTGCTGTCCAGCTCCCAGCCATCCGCCACCCTACCGCTCGCCTCCCACCCGACCACCACACATCGCGGAGCCATTCAGACTCGCCCGCAATGATAGGAGGCACACACCGACTCCACCGGTCGTCACCACACGTCGTAGAGCCGCTCGGAATTGCAGCGGCGATGGGAGGGGCGCACCGAAAGCTTTGGCCACCATCACACGTCACAGAGCCGCTCGGACACGCCCACAACAACGAGAGGTGCGCACCAAAAGCGTCAGCCTTCACCACACTTCACGGAGCCACTAGCACTCACCCGCACCGATGGGAAGCATGCACCGACAATACCAGCCACCTCCACACGCCGCGGAGCCGCTTGGACTCATCCGTGGCGATGAGAGGAGTGCACCGACAGTGCAGGTCACTACCACACGTTGTGGAGCCGCTCGGACATGCCCGTGATGACGGGAGGCGCACACCGACATGAGGTGCACCTTTTAATCTATAATATTGAACCTTTGCTGTCGACTTGCAAGTATGGGTGGTAATGGATCATGGCCCACATTTCTCACAATCACAATCTAGCTTAACCCCAACTAATTTTACTTCAATTTTTTTTAATTTTTATGGCCCAATCCTTATTGAGCCTGATCCTTAAATTTGGTAGGGTAAATTAGAGAGGGCCCATTACCACTCTTACTTCAAGGCCAAAACCAACATGATGTTGTTAATGAGAAGTTCACTTGAAATGGTGGTACAAATGAAAAAATACCCTATAAGTTCGAGCATAGACTCATGATGTAACTGTGTTTATTTTGCAGGGTGTATTAAAAGATGGAAGCATTGTCGCCGTCAAGAAATATAATAGCCCTTTTTTTTCAGTATCGGAGTGCGATATGGATTTGGATGAATTTCTTGTTCACATCTCAAAGCTGAAGCACCGAAATGTAGTGAAATTTGTGGGATATAGCCATGAAGTCTTGTCTACTTCTGTGGTGCATTTGTTCAAGCGCAAAAAGGGCCAAACAAATAAAGAAGCAAAAATTATTTGGGTGGAAGAATATGTGCCGAATGGAACCTTATACGACCTCCTACGTGCAATAAGAAATATTAGTACTGAACATATTTCACTCGCACAACTTTTATATTAACTGTCCCTGTTGAATATAATGATGAGGTATTATTGTTGCTTTCCGTCCGTGATATCATCTTTTTTAATCTGTTGACAGGGTCCCTCTTTTCCCAACTAGCTTGGTCTTCCCTCCTCCGGATAATTGTGGGGCTGGCTGAGGGACTACAGTACCTACATGAACAGCGGATTGTCCATCTGGACGTGAAACCAGGGAATGTCCTCCTGGATTCTGATATGAATGCTGTCATTTCGGACTTTAGTATATCGTTAGCATTGGGCGATGATGACGAGATAACTACGGACGTCATAGCAGGCACAATGTAAGACATATCATTTCCCTTGCACATATATATATCGTTTCCACTGCCACTGGAGCGTGTACAAGACACATGCATGAATATGTTTATTTAACCATGTGCATTCAGGGGTTATATTGACCCAGAATATTTTAACACAAATATTGTGTCAACCAAGAACGATGTGTTCGGTTTTGGCATGACCCTCATTGAGACTGTTGGCAGTCTCCGCATATCTAGATCACCTGATCCTACCTGGCGGTGGCTGTGGGTAAGCACTTGCATTCGTTGTGCGCGCACATAAATCTGAGTTTGTGATCTTGGGACAATAACGCTTAATTACATCTGATCTAATTTGTCAGGTTTGTAGGGCCTGGGAAGCTGGACGAATTGGGTTGGACCCGTCATTGTTTGAGGAGTCTCAGCTGACGGAGATCAAGAGGTGCGTGGAGGTAGGCCTGCTGTGCATTCAGCTAGATCGGGAAGATCGCCCCACCATGGCGGATGTTCTAGAGATGCTACATGGCCACAAAGAATTGCCCGTTCCAAAGATTCCACAGTGGTGCCTAGAATATAGGGAAGTATAGCGACTAAAGTGGAAAAAAAATCCCGTACGGATGGTCCGTATGCAGCCATGGTGCAGATTGTGTTGCTGACGTGCGGGCCACAGTAAACACGATACAGTTGTCCACCATGTTGCAGCTATGGATGGGCCCACGAAGCAGCGAAACGTCCGCACGGGAACAGGGTACGGATGGTCCGTACGCGATTTTTTTCCACTAAAGTCCTCTCTAGTCGTCAGACTGATTCAGAAGCCCGAAGCAACTATTTATCCCATGTGTGCTTATTCGTGCGAACGGCAACGTGCCAAATGAACAATGGCAACCAGATCATATTGCTGAGTGAGATTACTTGTCTGACTTTGCTATAGGAGTACAGTTTAAACTCCTGTGACTATAGAACTGCTAGACGTTTTGGAGGGTGTGCGCGCGTGCATACATGTAGTGCTTGTATTCGATCAGCGCTAGCCACTTAAATGCATTCTCTGCTGAATGTTCAAATGACACCCCTCTGGTAAGCCATGTGTTTCAGTGTCTTCTGCAATCCGCATATAACTGGCCTGGTGTCGGTGTCAGGATTTGTTGAAGGTGTTTAGTTGGTAAAATATTTTGGATTCGGTTATTGTAACACTTTTTTGTTTGTATTTGGTAATTATTATCCACCATGGACTCACTAGACTCAAAAGATTCGTCTCGCATGCAATTAGTTTTCTTATTTACCTACATTTAGTGCTTTCATGCATACGTCAAGAAATTCGATGACGAGTACACTGTAGAACTATTTTGGGTTCACTTTTTGTGACTAAACAGGCTGCCTGATGACTCAAATTACACTACTCAGATAGCGAATGCATTTAAGCATGTGTTTAGGAAAAAAATTGTCACTGCTATAAAAGATTAGTAGTATTATATTTATGTTTATATATTGGACAACTTATTAAACTACAAATTTTGAAGCGGCAAACCAGCTAGTCTCAAACTATGCTTCACGGTTGAATGGTTAACTGCGCATAATTTAAATTGCATTGAACTCTTTATTACTATGTTTAGACATAACAACATTCATCGTCATGATCTTTTTTTTTATAACTTTGTCATGATTCAATAATCTCATAAATAGATAATGCTACCCCATGGGGAAAAATTAATAAAACTTTGCTCAAGTACTGACATGAAATGAACATGTTAATAAAGGGTCTAGAAAGTTAAGAGATTAATAAAAAAAAAAATAGAATAATATATAGCTCGATTAAACTACAGATCTTATATGCTTACAATTAGCAATACTAAATTATAAAAATATAGTAAAATAGATATTTATTTCCATAAGATGGAAATAGCAATGGCTAAATAAAGAGTCCATAAAAATCACAATTGAAATTGAAAAAAATGAATTATAATTATGAAAAGTTAATAACTAAAATTATCCAAAAAATAGTAGTTGGATTTCTGTATGTTTGAAAATACACAACAAGAAGTTAGTGGTTTACTATAATTGAAGTGTATCAAATGTTATTATTTTGAGCATTATACAAATTCAAACAGGTTATAACAATAATGATCCAACCGATAAATAATATGAAACCGAAGGGTTAGTGCATTTTGTTTGGTCACTTGATGTTGTGCATTTTATTTGGTCACTTGATGTTTGTGCATTTTGTTTGGTCACTTGATTGATTCGCCTGATGAGGTGCTTCATCCAACAGTAGGTCAGGATCAGGACATGAGTGCGCCTGCCATTCCATGCCTCTTGAGTTTTTTTTTTTTTTTTTTTTTTTTTTTTTTTTTGTTTTTTATTCTTGAGTTGTACGGGCCTCTCAAGTGTACCCATCTTTCGATGTGCAGGCACTATGGGCCTCTGATTCGCTTGGGCCATGACCCATGACCTGATACTGATGTTGCTGCGAAAACATTGCTGAGGGCCTCTGAATATACGCATGGCCCATGTCTGCAATCATCTAGGGCCTCCGAAGGCGATACAATTAATTAATACAGTCTAAACTTGCTAAGGAATAAATATTGATGGAATTGAAACCATCACAGTTGTCCCTCGAATAACCCAAGGGATCGGAAGGATGGAAAAGATCACTTGGGAGAAGCAACACAAAGTGACAGGCTCGTAGGGGTGCCGGCGGCTTTGGCCGATGCCCTAAGCAACCAGTGTGACAGTTTCACGAAGGAGCACCCATAAACATGCTCCAGAGATGCCAGTTTTTGGCTGAACCTCAGTACCAAATATTGAGGCTCTTGTGTGTGTGTGGCGTGATCTCCCATGAGCATGCATCTCGCCTTGATTGATCCAATCAACCATTTCTAGGCGTCCATATCACATCAATAGTGGTGAATCTAGGACAAATTGTGGCCGGGTTGAACACATACTCATGACCAAACTTACAATAATCTAAGTCACAATATAGACATAAATAATAAGCGGTTGGGTTGCTTGTCGCCAGCATGCCAAGAAGGAGGAACTTGAACTTACATTAAGAGAAACCAACCAAAGCCGTCGTACATGGCTTAACAAGAACTAAGGAAAAAAAAGTCAACCAAAAGGAGCAACAGGACCGTCTGGCATGTAAGATATGTGCTAGGTGGTTGGACACACCAACCGGGACTAAATGTGCCTGCCCCAAAGCAATGCCTGGAGGTCATTTAGTTCTTGTTTGATAATGAAAACTGAGACTAAAGGACCACTTTTAATTCCAGTTAAAGAGGGGACCTTTAGTCCTGAATAGACAATCCCGGTTGAGAAATCGTGAATAAAGAGGTTTCGTGAACTAGGATTATAGTCGAGTCCGGCACTAGTAACATCATTAAATTGGCCTTGTTAGTTTGATAGATAAAAACACAGTAAATTGCACTCACCATACAACAACTACCTAAGTGAGTGCATTTTAGTCCAACATCTTATAATTTGTTTGATTTAATATGAAAACTTTTAGGTGTGTGCATGTTGGTCCAACATCTTCTAGTTTGTTTAATTTGAAGCAAGAACTTAGCTCATTGGTGCACATACGGTCCAAACATCGCAGTTATTGGTGCACATACGGTCCAAATATTGCAACAATGTGTCTTTGTACACTCTAAATTGCTCTCTAGTCCTTTCCTGATCCTTTTATATGGTGCAGCTTATTCATCACCTTCTTTTTTTTTGTGTTTACTAGATTTTTTTGCTTACTATTTCCTTTTTAAACTGTAGCAACTGCTTTTTTTTTTTTTTCCTTGTCTTGGTAAACCCGTATAAGAACTTAGTTTGTTCGGTTACAATTGGAACCAAACCAAAAATCCAAAACCAAATTGTGTCCACTTGTTTTCAAAAAAAGAAACTTTTGGACACTAATTCTTATGCAATGGACAACCCATGTATCAATTTTAGCAAGCCATGAATGACCATAGGTTAGGGATGAAAATGGATGAAAACAATATTATAATATAGAAAGAAAAATAGCTAGTTTGTTATTTTTTTTATATTTGAAAAATCAATGAAAGCTTTTATATTTGGCCAAAATCATAAATTGTGTATAGTAAACCATTCAGGCCGAGTGATAGATGAGAATGATGAGCGTACGGGTATGTAGCTTCCAATGACAGTGATTAAGGGTGTAATGGAGACACGTTTGTTACAATGTTTGGACCAATGAGCCAAGTTCTCGTATGAAATTAAATAGTTTAGAAGATATTGGACCAACATGCGTCCGTCCACCTATACAATAGCTATATTAAATTGAACAAATCAAAAGATCTTGGACTAACATATTACATATGCACCCACTTGGTTAGTTGTACGTACAGTGAGTGTAATTTTACTCTAAAAAAATAATACTATAGAGTAGGAACAGCTGAATTTCATTGCGTGAAACTAAAATTATAGATGAATTGCGTGAAACTAAAATTATAGATCACAATATAGGTTGCACAGGCCAGCAAAATGGTGAGAAGCTAGCCTTCTGGAAGGAGCTACAGGCACCCGCCCGATCAACAGATTACTTGTCTCAACACTTATGCGCGCTGGCAAACACGTGAGCACGCTTACTGCGTCCCTCGCTTCGTTGTGCGCTGCCCACCAAAGAAACGGGATAAAAATCAAATACAAAAGTCCTGTACGCGCGTTGTCATCTGATGTACAATTACCAAGGAAAGTTCCTCTGCTGACTATACATAATAAATAAAAAGAGAAAACTCTAGGAACAACTGGATGATGCCGGCATTAGTCATCTTATAGCTGATGGAAAATCACACGAGTATTCCTTTGCTGCTCCCCCTAGCACATTATTATCTTGTTCCCGCGTTCGCTACCCCCAACAACTCTCCATTTCCAGCAGGTTCGCTAGCTCCCGGTCTTCTCCACACATCGTTCCCCAACCCCATCCACGGCCGATGTCGTCTCCGCCACCACAGCCGATGGATCGGGAGGAGAGTGACGACGGGTGCCAGGGATCGCAGCCAGCGAAGCGACCACGGTGCTCCAGCTGCCGCGAGTAAGCTAACCCTCTGTGTTACAGTCTCTCCTTCGTCCCCATATACATCTTACTAAGCCTTAATTTGCAGATTATGTTGCTTTTTTTTTTCTTGCACCACATACCCTAGCTAGCTCCCCCACTCCCACCACCCAAAAAACGCTCTCTTTGATGTAAGCATGCGGCGAGTGATCTGAGCATTATATTTTTGTTATTCTCTATATATAAACTGCCTCCAATTTCAAGCACGGTGATATTTTTTCAAACAAATCTCATCAAAATGCCCCTCTCAGTCCCCTCCAACATACTTTTTTGATGAAATGTCCCCTCCAACATGGAGATGAGAGGGATTGGAAGGGATTCCTCTCAATCCCTTCCAAACCCCCTTTGATTTGGGGTCAAACAAACATGCCCAGAGAGTAGGGGAGCTCATGCAATTCCTTGAACAGAAAAAATCGATCGAGTTGCATATAGGAAAACTATAACGAAAGAAACCTACCATCCTCACGCTACCTACCGCTGTTTTGCCAAAAATAAAATGTACCGTAAACAACGTACTAAAAAAAGCATACAAATGATACGCTAAAAAACATAAAACGTCGCTATCTGCCAGCTAGTATAACGAAACGAGCTAATTGTTTTATTCTTCTTTGCGTGCATGACAGTGATAAGCAGATCGAGCTGCTCGAGGAGATGCGGAACATGTTACAGTTGCAGAACCAGAAGATTGAGTGTCTCAGAGAAAAAGTTTCAAGCTTAACCGCAGTAAGACTAAGACTGTTTTGGTCACCCGTTCTTAAAAGCATAAATTAGATGAAGTCCATACCACGACGATCAATTCTTGTACAGTTAATACTACCTCTGTTCCAAATTATAAGTCCCTTTGATATTTTTGTTTCATCCATTTAGTTATGCATGTAGACATAATATTGTGTAGCTAGATATATACACAACTAAATTGATGAAATTAAAAAGTCAAAACGAATAATAATTTAAAACAGATGGAGTAGTTATCTTTTTTTTTTGTCTTGCTTTGAGACTTTTTTTTTTTAAAAAAGAGTTATCTATTTTTATGTCCATCGAAGACTGGATCCACAAAGACTTCCGATGAAAATAATTGAAGGGGGGCTGCTATGCACCAACCCGGTGGCACAAGGACTTCCACCGACCCTCCACCCCACACCTCCAGTGAAAATAATCGAATAATTTGCTGCCCGCACGGCCATTTCTTTCGCGAACAGCTTAGCCACCAAAGCAAAAGCCATGTACGTACTAAATAAAATAATGTGGATGTCAACACATCCCATGTTTTTTAAGTATAAAAAAGTCATACCTCCTGAACTATGTATCCTAATTAAAATCCGATTACACCATCTAAGTATCCTATTTAAAAATCCAATTACACCATCGCATTCCTACTAATAAACTCTTGAACACAACATCCAACTTGGATACAAATCGGAAAAAGTTTTAGCAAACATTTATCTCATGATCAATAAATATGTATTTCGAGATAATCATCGAACTTCAGATTAACCTACACGAATATAAGCATAAAATAGCATAGAATGATATTATGTGAACATCATTTATTATAATTATAATATATATATATAATAAAATTGTTGAAGTAATTAATTATATTCAAATAAAAAAATTTACCGAACATCATAAATACATCATAGAACATCACCTTATCACTACACGAACATCATTGAATATACCATAGAACTTCATGAAATGTAAAATAAAATAATAAAATAGTGAAATAATTAATTATCCAAATAAATGAAGAAAAATACTACTGAACATTACAGAATATATCATAGACCATCAATGCATACTGAACATCATAAAAACATTGTAGAACATTATATTTTTTTACTTGTAGATATCATAATATATGTCATAGAATATCACAGGTATACTATGCAAACATCACATATATTATGAAATATAAAAAAAATAAAGTTAGTGAATTATTTAATTAGAGTCAAAGAAAATAGAAAAAGGTCCAAAAATAAAAATATTAAATGAAAACCCATATTAAACTTATTAATTATGGCTTATGGAGACTTGTGTTTCACTAATATTAAGCCCTCTTTTATAAATTCCATTGACAGGACATGAGCAGACTTGATGGCTACCTTCAGCGGTCCCCTACTCCTAGGTTGGTAGGGTTGAGAGAATACTACAAGTTTATTTATTTATTTATTTATGTATTTATTTATGTATTTATTTATTATCATTGATTATATATTTGAATTTTAACTTAAGGTAAAACATAGTTGTAGTTTAAAATTTTGAGATATATATGTCTAGACCAGCTCAAAAAAAATATATGACATTTTAAATAATAATGTTGTTGTATAAATAACTTATTAACAAAAAGAAGATGGATTCAGTTTTCAATTTGTCATCTAGCATATTTATGATGAATATACTCTTTTAATTTGTGTCTTTTTACATCTATGGAATGAATTCTCGAAGTGTATTCTCTCAAATTTTACTTTACCAAATCAAAATGGAATAGTATTATTGAATGTCATATTAAGAGCTCATGGAGCATGCATATGGTAGCTGATCTTTAGTTTCATGCTATCCATTTCTGTTTTTCGGCTACCTTGTTTATCAACCAAACAAGATATATAATAAAATGAGGCTTTTACTTTGTTTTTTTTTAATTGGAGGTACTTTACTATACCTCTCCCAAGCATCTTAAGGAGTTCAACAATAATATCATGAATCATGATTCTTGTTATACAATAGATATTCTTTTTGTGTGTGCGTGCCACTTGAGGGTCGATGGTCGTCTTCCCGCGGATGCTTTGCTGCCGAGGTTCTTCTAGCGGATGCTTTGCCGCTTCTTTCCGGCAGATGCTTTGTTTGCCGAGGTTGGTTTGGACGGATGCTTGGCCGTCGGTTTCTAGCGGATGCTTTGCCGCTATTATGGGTATATGGTTCTGATCGCCGCTAGCTACCCGGGTGTTGTGTGGTTTTTATTGTAATAGGTTCAAATTGTCGGGGGTTGTTAGTTGGAGGGTCCGCCCCACCCCTCCCCTTTCGTTTCTTCTTTGTTTGTTTGTGTTGGGGTTTTCATGGGTAACCCGAGGGTTACTCGCGTCTCCCTTGTATCCGGTTACCGGCCGTTCTTTTGGCCTTTTCGCTTAATGAAAAACGCGCCAACTTAGGTGGGCGTGGTCTCGAAAAAAAAAAAAAACAATAGATATTCTTTTATTTCTATTTCGATTAATTTTTCTCTGTTTTCTTGATTTTAGGATTTTTGTTTTTTTGTTTAGTTGATACCCCACATTGTTTTTTTATCGATACAGGATACAAGCAGCTTTAATAAACGTAAATTCAGTGTCTTATACGTTCATAATAATCTCTCTCCATTTCATTTCAGGGTGTTATTATCTGATCAGCACTGCGGCAGACCACTTCAGTTAAAATTTCTGAATTCATGCAAGAATGATAAATACTCAAAACAAAAAATAGAAGCAGATGATAAGACCTCACTTAAGGTTGCCATATACGATAATAAAAATGAGATAATAACAATCGAACCGTTTTCTTCGATGAGGGTTCATATTGTTCCCATTCAAGGCGACTTCGACAATGATCATAAAGGAGAGTGGACTGAAGAGTACTTTCGTAGTAAAATAGTAACTGGACGACCTGGAAAAAGAACCTTTGCTGTTTGGGGATCTGTATATTAGGCTGCAAGATGGTGTGGGATATCTCAATACTGCCAAATTCCAAGACAATTCTAGTTTTGTTGCAAGCAAAAGATTCAAGTTGGGGGTCATGGCCGCTGATATAAGAATCTCGCAGAGAATTCAAGAAGGAATAACTGAATCTTTTGCTGTAAAGGACATTCGGGGATACTGTAAGTTACTCCTCTTTTTATTCTGTTATCAATTACAGGTAGACTCTGTCCCAGTGGTAGAGTCTCTCCATTTAGCCGTGAATGAAAACTGAAAAGCCCTAGGGTTTGAACGATCCGTTGAAAATTTTTTCAATGGTAAGTCTGCAAGAAATTTAGTTCTCCTAACCCTACCTTGTGTGGGGAGCTTTCAGTGCACTATGTACATCTGTTTATCTTTAACGAAGGCATATGCAGAATTTGTACACACGTAATTTAAATTTTATTACGAATATTTTCAGTTTATTATTTTCCCTTTTCAGTCATTTCCATTTGTTTGGTCCCTTGGCATCGAGTTCATCTATGCAAGATCATTTTTACCCTAAGAGCCTCGTGTGGGCGGCGGCACTGTTGGCGCCCGTCGCGCACATCCCCGGCCGCCCAGGGACCACGGACTCCCACGGCGTCTCGACATGTTGTGTCGGCCAACCCTGTGGCGGGCAGCCGCCGTGCCAGGAGCCCGCCTCCCCGGCGCCCGATGCCTCCGACCCCCCCCGAGCAGCCGCCGCTGGTACCTCGGGCACCAGCGGCGTGCGCCACCGTGAAGCGGACACACTAGTCGGCGCCCACGCCCGATGGGCGGTGGGGTGACCTGCGTCGGTGGCTCCGTGCGAGTTCATGACCCACGGCGGCGGATGTCGCGCCACCGTGCAGCCGACACCTCTGCCCGTTGGCGTCAGCGGCAACGGACCCCGTCGGACCCACCATCGCCCGGCCGGTTCGGCGGCGGGATGGCTTCCACCCACCGGGCCTCTATCACGGCCTCGTCGACTCCTTCAGGTTGCCTTTGGAGCAGCCGCTCGTCTCGTCGCCGCCGCCAGCATGCACTACACGGGGCGGCGAGTGGATCCCCGGGCGTAGCACCGCTGGCGGCCAAGTCGATCTTCGAGGGGACCCGCAACCGGAACGGAGGGCCCAGCGGGTGCTGCTCAATAAATGGGAAGGCCGTCCTGACAACGCTTCCTCGTCCACCCGATGGCGCGGTGGCGAACCGACTCCTCAGCCACTTCAAGGGACACGTCCCCGACTACAAAGCGCAAGGCGTGCGTGTACTCTTCCCGCTGCGCCGCCTCATCGCGGCAGGCCTCACGGGCGCCGACCGCCCGACCCGTGGTTTAGGCTTTAACCATCGGTCGCACAACTAGTTTACTCCTTTAGAAACACCTATCGACGCTCCACCGTTTAAGTCAATGCCTTGTGTTAGTGTGCCCGTCTTGTGTGCTCCCATGCATCTCCCTAGGGTTCTCGCAAGGCAGTAAAAAACCTTCCAACTACTCTTAATGCAGATGCAGGGCAAGTGCACGGTTTCAAAAAAAAAAATTCTATAAGAAGAACAATATATTAATTTCCCTCCACATACTCTATGAACCCATAATATGGCCTATTCTATCTGCTTGTTCACTTAATATGTGTTGGTCTTTCTGTGCAGCAACAAAGAAGAATCTGTGTCCATCCCCCAAGATCCTGTGTATAAACTGAGAAGAATTGCTAAGGACGGTGACAGGTACAAATTGCTACATCAGAATGGTATCAAGACGGTGGAGGATTTTGTATTGTGCTACAATCATAGTCATGAAAATCTGCGTAAAGTATGCCAGCGAATTTTGAGCATTATTAGTCCTTCTATTTTGTTCTTCCATACTATGTGATTGATACAATCTGTCTAATATATATGTAGATTCTGGGAAAGATTTCTGACCAAGACTGGGATATGGTCATAGATCATGCTCAGAAATGCAATCCAAGACCAGGAAATCACGAGCATCAGGTAATTTCTAGAAGTTATGGAAGTTGTTACTTCGAGGGATCAAGTTCGATGCAACCAACAAGTTCTGCACCACAAAGTACGTTTTGCCAGGCTTTATAGTATTTTTTTTTTTGTTCTAATTATATTATGTATACCTTAATAGTTTCCTCTTTTCTGTGATAATTGCTTCCTGTTCAATAATGATGTTACTTGAATTTTGCCTTGTTCCCTTTTTTCCCGTCACTTCTAGGTTGTATCTGTGGATACACCAATTACATGTTGAATTAGTTACCAGTTCCTCAACATTTTACAGAACAACTTGATGTCCAAGGAATGCAACAACAAAGTTCTTCAAAGTGTACAGAACTATCATCCGGTGTATCGTTGGAGGATGCTCCAAGTAAGTCCTAGTTCCAAGCATACTCAAACCTGATGGTGATGGCCGACGGCAATCGCTGTTTTCTTTGCATTCATGTACTATATATCTTGTTTCTAATTACTGCCAATCAAAGGGAAGTTCACTGTTCTGTTTTACTCTGCATGTCCGCACCCCATAGGAGAACAAGTGGGCATCCAAGTTGACGAGGACCAAATTTCAGGTGCAGAAAATGAGGTTCTGTCAGTACCAGTTCCATTCATCCGGTCACAGCAAGTACATTCATCCGGTCACTTCACAACGCTTGATGATGGTAACAAGTTAAATTTTGTCCTACTGTCTTTTGGTTCATGTTTTGAAATAATAACTGTTCTGAAAGCTCACACACGTCATCTTCTTTTCTATGCATCACTGCCACATGTTAAGTTTTGTTGAGGACTTTCTGGAAGGATTCTCTTTCGGATTCACCCGTCACAGAAGATTCTGGATGGGGAGGTTACAACAGTGCATTCGAGCAATCTGGGAGATGTACGCCTGCGAGTGTAGCAGGTGGCACGCCTGCGAGTGAAGCGGGGCCTGCAGTGAAGCGGGCAGTTGTGGGAGCCTCATGGGATATTCACGTTCACCAGTAACTGGGGCACGCGGTCAAGGGTGGCCAAGACTTTCATCTTCACCTGCAGGGGAGCAAGCAGTAGCAACTACTTGACACATCCAAGTCCACTGTTTTGGGGACCGGAAGGCGATAACAAAAACAATTCAACTGCGCATCACACGGATAATGAAGAATGGGAACTTCTCTTCAGTTTGGATGAGGACCGTTGAGCCTTTGGGTGCCTTATAGATGAATATGATATAAAGCATGTATGTACTACTATTATAGTATAAAAGTTATCATTATTTATTTGATGAAAAATAATTTGATACTTACTTATATAATATAATAAACTTAAGAATAGTAAAATAAGTAGTATGATTACCATGATTAAGATAATAATGATTCAGCATTATTTATTGACAAAACTCCTTCGAGCATTTGATATAAAATCATTAAGAACAATATCAAGATCCACTTTTTCCAAAACATCCTTGCTTTTTACCAAGACATTTAACCTTTCTAGCAACCTGGTTGGCCTCAAACAATTTTTCTTTTCCTTTTTTTGATGGCTCAAACAATTTTTCAATAGATTCAGTTTGGAGAAACTTCTTTTAGCTAAGGCTGCTATCTGTTACCTACCCTCCATTCCAAATTTTGTAAGTCATTCCAAGAATCTTGGATAGACTTATAATTTACAATGGAGGGAGTATCGTGTTAGTTTTTGGAATTTAACAAACAATACCGTTATACCAGACATTGTAATTTTGCTGTTAAATAATCACTACTAACGAAATGATTTTGCGTAATGTTGCAAAATATTAACCGTGGCGGGCAATCTGTTTGCCGTCCACGGTTATCTCCACCACATCAACATTATTTTCCGTTATGGGCATTTTTTACCCGTCCGCGAGAAAATAAATTTTCGTGGCGGGCATGTTAAAAATGCCGTCACGGTTAACCGCGACAGGCATATTAGAATGCCCACCCGCGGAAAAATGCATTTACCGTGGCGAGGCAAGGTTAAAAGCCCACCACGGGAAAAGGCGAGGCCCATCGAGGCCCGTGCCGGGCCCGATAGTTACCTTCAAGTTACAATAAGAACGACTTAGGGTTTCACTCTCTTCTCGAGACACCACCCCTACCACGCGAAACCGCCTCCTACTCTTAGACTCAGCGCCGATAGCCAATTGTGACGGCGACCCCTCCACCGTAGCCGCGGTGGCCGCGTCCTCCCTCCCACTCCTCTCTAGCCACCCTCTCCTCACCACTCCTAGCCTCTATCTCTCTCTCTCGGCGGCAACAAAGGCGCGAGCATCTCTAGTGGTGGCGGTGCACGGTGGCGGGCGGATCCGCCTCTCCGGCGGGCGGTTGGCGCTCGGGGGGCCGGATCCCTTCCTCTCCGGCGGGCGGCGCATGGGCGGCCGCATCGCCCCCTCCTTCTCCGGCTACCGGCGGCCCTCGGGTAGCCGGATCCGCCCCTTTCTCCGGCGGCGCGCCCCTTCCTCTCGGCGGCGGGCGGCTTCGGGCGCCGGATCAGCGGCGGCGGCGGCGGCAGCGGCCGAGTGGCGGCCCAGTGCGAGCCCGAACCCGGCCGTTTGGGGTTTTTGATTAACGTGGCGGGCAGCCACGCTAAAAAATATTTCTACCGTTACTGAAAATGAATTTAAGCCCATCACGTAAAACAAATTCATTACTAGTGAATAGTGCTAGTAATGTAAAACCAGAGCTTTATTGATCATGTCATAAATAATCCCGTGCTTCTTTATTTTTGTTTCAAAAAAGTGAAAAAAAAATCATGTGTTTTCTCTAGACGACTTTTTTTTTTTGCGATAATTCTCTAGACGACTTTGACCTGGCAAGTCTACACCTAATACGCACCAAACCAAGATGCTTCATAATTTGGAAGTGCCAAATTGAAATTAAGTATTGTTACCCCTATGTCCGGTTCAACGAGAGTCTGACTTGGCAATACTATATCGGATTGTTAGTCGCTTTTTTTTTAGCAACATCGGGTCGTTAGTCGTGCCATGCCCGTGTGGCACTATGGGCCGATTTAGCAGCCCAGATATGACCACTAGCCCTGTGTGCATCCCGCAGTCCTGTGTGCATCCCGCAGTCCGTGATTTCTATGGTCGTGGCTAGAGCCACATTGTGCTTGGGCCCATCCCATTTTGGCCAGTCAGGGGGCCGGTTGGACACGAGTTTAGTTGGGCTGGCCTAGCGAACAAAGGCACTAGCGATCGTTGGCTGTTGTCCTCTCGAAAATAATTCAACCCAGTCCGGTGGGGCCGCTACCCACCGGGGGTTCAAATCCCAGTGCTTTCGCACCTTTTCTTAGGATTTTCCGGGATTTTCGGCGTTATGCATTAAGTGGTAGCGGCGTTCCCATCGGCGGCGGGCGCCTCACGGTGACCGAGAATCTCCGAGATCTGCCGGCTGCCTGGTCCTTCGGGAGGTGCTCATAGGGTTAGGGTTTTGCGTGCGTGTGTTCATAGGGGTGAGTGTGCGTGCGTGTTGTGAGTGTCTGCGTTATCTTGTGTCATACTCAAAAAAAAAAAAAATTTAATCTAAAACTAACTTTTGATTCAACCATCCTTATGAGAAGAAAACATTCATTGGTCTGCAGTAATAATAAAGAATGTCAGAAACATGAGAAATGCGATTTTTTTTTTTTTTTACGTGCGATGGCATGTTTTGTATTACAGGAAAATAGAGTTTTACATGGCCTTGCGCTTTAGCCAAAACAATTGGCAACGCATACAAAGCACACATACAAGAATTGCCGGCTCTCTACTTGGGCGGAGCTTCACAGATTGTACTTAAAAAGGAAAACTATTGCGCGACATGAGGAGAGAGAAGCAAAATACGGCGACAATGGACTCCCCTCATATGCCCTCCCTCTTCCGTGGGCATCATCATGGGGAAGAGGTCGGCGCATATGTTCCCGCTTGCCGGACAACACGCCGTCACCGAAGTGTTTCGGAACTTGCCTTCCAAAGACGGGTCCGGAGTGCGGCGCCCAAGGTCGATCGGACGACCCTTGAGCTTGTTAAGCAACACCTTCAGCGCTGGCGCTCGGGTGTGGTCACGCTGCCCGATTTCGCGGTGAGGCGGTGCTTGCGTCTTGGGACCCTCACCGTCGGTGACTCTGGCGGACTGCGGAGAGTGGTTGGCGTGAGGATGGGCTCGTCAAGCGGCCGGGTGATGTCGCCCGGCGGGAAGGCTTGGATGGAGACGGCGACGTCGGCGACCTCCGAAGGTCGCCAATGTCCCGACCGATGAGTCCACGGTTTTAGCGAGTAGCGGGGATGGCGGCGGCCGGAGCGGAGGGAGGAGGGGGTCGGGGCAGCCTTTGGGGGCTGGCGTCCCCCAGCGTGGGCGTCACCGGTGCGGGCGTGGGCCGGGGATCCGAGAGATGGTCGACCCGTCAGGACCACCGGCTGCGTCGCGACAAGCTTCGGTAGAACTGGCTTGCCCACCCGTCCGTCCATTTGTCGGCGTGATTTCGTCGCGAAGATCCGGCCGGCGAAGGGAAGCCACGGGAGACCTCCAGCACCACGGCGCGGACAGGGACGGGCTCCGGCCGTTGGCCAGGGCGTGGCCTCGAGCTCGGATGGCACAAACTCCCGCCCCACCAGTCCGGTGGAAAGTAGGCGAATGGGGTTCGGGCGCCTCGCGAATAGCGGCAAACTTCGGCCACCCGTCGGCCCACGATCAACCCATGGCGACTTCGGTGGAGCCTTGTGAGCTTTTCTACAATGAAGCGGTAACACGTCGGGCCCCGGGAAAGGCGGGAATCTCTTCTTGATGATGGCCTTACGGCGGAGAAAGGCGTCTTCAAGCGCAAGCGTGGGCGTCGAAGTGGCGGACATGAAAATACGGCGGGGCGGTGGCCACTAGAGGTATGGGCGACCCGGCGCCGCGAAGACCATCCTAGCGGTGGCGTCTGCGGCGAACAAGCTCCGTGGGTGACAGCGGAGCGTGAGGTGGCGGCGGCCCGAAGCTTGCAATTCCTCGTCCAGGTGCCTGGTGCTGAGGCGGGGAGCCCGGCGGCGGGGAAGTGCATCGGGCGGCGGCGTGATCCCGGCCGGCGGTTGAAGCGAGCCAGAAGCGAGAGGGCGGCCGACAGCCGCGCGATGAGGTGAGCGGAGCGATTACCGCATCCACGCTTGCGCCTCCGGACTAGAGTGAAACCGCCGGCATCCAATAGAAGCACGGCTACGGCGGCGGTGCCGATGGTTGGCGTTGGGCGCTGTGTGCGGGGACGCTACGGGCCGGATGACGGCCCGATCCGCGGGAGCGGGAGCCCCCGCCCAGGGCGCCGCGCGTAGGGCGTCGGCCACGCCCCGGGGCGGCGGCGTCGACACGCGACGGGCGGTGCGCCACGGGCGGGCGGTAGCACCACCACGGGGCCGCACCCGCCGCGGCGCTGTGGGCGGACACGGCGGTGCTCATACCCGAATACCTCAGGGCCCGGAGAGGGTGGGACGGCGGGCGTGCTTGCGCGGGGGGGCCTCGGCTCGGCGGCATCCTCGTCTTGGAGGAATCGGAGTAGACGGCGCCATCCGCGCGGGGAGGCTAGCTGCGACCGGGAAGGGGGCGCCGAGGTCGGTCGGCCGGAGAGTCGTTCTCCCAGCATAGCGGCTTGTTCACGCCCCCGGCCGAGTGGCGGGGGGCGAACGGGGCATCATCGGCCCGGGAGAGGCGAGAAGGAATTGCCGGGGCGGGGTGCCGCTGGCACGGCTGCACTGCGGCGGCGGGGGTTCCGTCGGGCACCGCCGCGAGAGTTTGGGGTGGAGGGGGCGTGGGGCTGCGGTTTGGCGCGCGAGCCCCAACGGCACCATCGGCGAGCTCCGCCCTCCTCGGCATCCTCAAGGTCTTGCCCATTTGTCGGAGTAAGACGAGGCAGCGGCCGGCGAGCGAGCCGACCCCGAGGTGTTGTCGGCGGCACTAGGGCGGTGTAGCCGTCCCGCCGACCTTTCGGCCCGCCTCCGCGGCGCTATAACGAGGGGCCTGCGGGAGCGACGGGCCGCCCCCTGCGGGCCCCGGCGGCGGCAGAGCAGCGAAGCCGCGATGGAGCGGCCCGGCGCTTGCGGGGAGGAGCGGGGGCGCCGAAGTGGAAGAACGGGCCCCTGGCGGTCGCCGGGCGCGGAGAGGGAACGCCACGGCTGCTGCCGCGCCCGACCGCGAGCAGCGCCCGGACAGAGCTTCCGGCGACCTCTTGCGGAGAAGTGACGCAGGCGGCGACGAGGCCTCGATCTCGCCGGGGGAGATGGGGGCGCCGGAGAAGCCCACCACCGGAGAGCTTCGGGAAACGGGGTGGCGGATCTGGGCTTGGATGTGGGGAAGAGGTCAAGGATGGAGGGGATCTGGCCGGGCAAGGTGCCGGCGGCTTGGGGAGGACGGAGGGGCGAACAGGTCGGGGGTGTCGCCCGTGTCCATCCCAAGCTGAGCTGAGAATGCGATTCCAACGCAGAATGTGTCAAAGCCTGGAATTTCTTTATATTATCTTATCAAGAACAAAATGCTCTGTACAAGTTGCACTTTCAGGGATGCAGCGCGTGTGGATATTATTGACAGATTGCAGACATCAAGCATGACTCTGCCTGCGGTCTACAGCGCCTGTGAGGAACGAAATGGAAAGAGTAACTGTACAGGTTTGACGAATTTGGGTAATCTCAATAACAATGCAAAAATGACATCAAGACATGTCATCTTGATTACTATTGCTAAATGCTCTCTGCTATGGAGGCATCGGCCGGAACAGCACAGTTCGTCTATCTTTTTGAGGTTTTCATTTCATGGTTCAGTTCTTTTCTTGTGGACTAAACTGAAGAGGAAAGAATGATGTATTGACAGCAGCTGACACTTCTAGATGGCAACTGATCCTTATTATCGTTCTTCCAGGTGATGCATTTCTTCATCTGGGTAAGCTTCCAGTAGCAACACATTTGTTGTGTTTTGCTCTGTTTCGGAAAAATCTGGAGATACAAAGACAGGGCCATCAGGGAAAGACACTGAATGAGAAGATGAGATTATTGCAGACTGGCAACACACTGGATTGCATTTGTTAAATTCCTAACCTGAAAGAATGTCAAGTAAGTGCCAAGGGGGCACGACTTATGTGGTCCTAGTCGTCCTTCCTCAACTGTGGAAGGCTCAAGTGCTGGATCGGTTGCGCCGGCATCAGCGCCTGTGACCCTGGAACTTTGAAGTCCTGATGAACCAAACGGTAAGCTATGTATGCAAACAGATCATCAGAGAACTCGAGCAGTAAATCAGTGCCCGAGAGTGAGAGTTGGTCAGGTAGTAGCTCTGAATGTGTTGATCCCGTGGGGAAAAGAAAATCAACATACCTATTTCGCTCACACAAATGCATTTTGACCTGAATTCAGCAGCTAGTGATCTGATAAAAAGGACCAACAATTGCATACTAGCTAGCGGTTCCCAATGAAAAGGTGCTAGCTAGATCATTGTTATGTGTTATTAAGATAAGATTAGAAAAGGTTTAAGTCAGTAATTCGTTTCGAACCCTGCAGTGACACATGAAAAGATCACAGATAGACACATCAGGAAACATTAGCAGAGGAGGTGCAGACCGTGTGTGTGTGTGCTATACCATATACCAAGGCATGCATACTCCCTGAATAATTGCTAAGCAGCGTCCATCGCACGAGAGAAACAGGAACGGCACAATACATGGTCTTACCATAGGTGCCTGTATACAAATAACAGATAACAAAAACATAAGATCTCCAGGAATGAAGAAAAGTTTATAAAACTGAGCATGCTGCACAATCCAGATTTAAAGTGTGTGGAACATTCAGATCTCAAACTCTACTGTTAGATAGTAATAATGGAATCCCAAAGATCCTGTACGTACCATATTTACAAAGATCTCAATCCAGAATTTGTTGTACCAGAAATCCAGGCCCTGATTTGAATCCTAAGAATTATATGCTACTACCATGTTTCTTATATACACTACCATATGTACAAAAGCATGGTAAGAGGACTTCAGTTGACGACCTATTTGTAAGGTGGAAATTAAGTCCATGAGAAATTTGCAGAAATTTGGTTCGAGACAGTCTAATCCACTCAAGAATCAGCAAAATTTCGACATGCTCCAAACAGTGCTAGAGCTTGTTTCTGCTATAAAATATCATAACAGAAGCAACTAGTAGTAGAAAACTAGCAGTTGTGAACAGGTGGCTGTACCTCTTGGATAGAAGAATTGTCAGAGGCCTTGTTGAGATGCCTCACCCAATTGAGCGTAGCATCCACGTAGCTGACAAGAGGGAAGAGCTGGAGGTAGAAGCCGATCTCACCCTGCACCTCGCGGAGCTCGTCGGCGTGGCGCGCCCCCATGAAGCACCGGTACGTGTACCCGCGGCGCTGGCAGGAGCGCACGAGCAGGTACGCTCGCCGGAGCGTCTCCTCCAGCTCCTCCACGGGTGTCCTCGTCTCCGGGTGGTGCATCAGCTGTGTTTCCTGCAGCCGCCGCAGCAGGCCGCCGATCATCTCGACACGGCGCGCCAGCTGCCGGCAGACAGCGCGGTTCCGCCGCACCGTCTGTGCCGCCTCGGCGATCATGGTGATGAGGCTGAACGCGTCCACGCCCACCAGCTGCGCCACCGTCGCCACCTGGCCGACCAGAGCCATCTTCCTTCGTTCTTGGTCTTGGTTTGCTGCTGCTTTGGACCTTTGGTGGTAGGATAGGAGTGAATGAGCAAGAAGACGGAGGGGAAGAGGGTGGGGTTGAGTGACAGCATAAAAAAGAGGTGCAAGGTTTGGTAGTGGCAAGAAGACTGACCTGTGTGAAAGCCATGAAAATATTTTTTTTTTCTTTGAGGCTGACATAT
Organism: Hyparrhenia diplandra; assembly: GCA_015847255.1. Taxonomy (NCBI): domain Eukaryota; kingdom Viridiplantae; phylum Streptophyta; class Magnoliopsida; order Poales; family Poaceae; genus Hyparrhenia; species Hyparrhenia diplandra. Next base: position 92,223 of record JADLZK010007758.1, on the reverse strand, counting down.
ATTGTTAAACAAAAGAATAGAGATGGCGCCAAAATGTTGAGGCCGATCAACCGAGTTTCCAGGAAGCTTCAAGCTTGGACACAGTACCAATCATATGAGAAAAAATGGCGCTAAACGTGGAGACTGAACTGTCAAACTTTGAAAGATTCCAAGTTGTTAGACTCATCATTTGTTTGGTTCCTCAAAAGTCATCAGTCTTTGCCGCAGTCTACATCAATGCCAGCCTGCCTCTGCCTGATTTATCCAGCGGAGAGGACGGGTGGCTGGTCGTTGTGTGACAATTCAACATGCCCATGGAGTCAATCACTTCATCTTGAGGTAGACCAAATTAACAACAGTATGCAGTAGTTATCCTTCCAGCCAAGCATGATTTAGCCACAGCGCTGAGGTAAGGTGTCTTCTCTGAAGCTCCCCACCGTCCTCTCAGCTCAATTATTCAACAAGATTTCCCAGCTGCAGATCACCTAAGCATTAGTACTTGTTTGACGGAGGTAAAAAGAATTAAGCAATAATACTTCCCAGGTGCAAACAGAAGCCATGGGGGAGCTTTCAACAGTCACGAGCTCTCTTAAGTTGAAATCGGTCACTCAACTCACCACTCTGTTCGTGCTCTGACTAACTTGCCAGATATTTTACTGCCATCAATCTCTGTGATGTTTACACAATCGTAATAACGTACATATTATCTCCATACAAAGCCTTACGGCAGCCAAAGAAAGGCCTTATTTGAGTAGCTCATCAGTTGACACTTTAAGCATTTGCAACTATCCCATCGTGGCTTTTCTAAAGCTACAACCAGATTTTTAGTATTTCCAATACACCTGGCCTATTATTTACCGTGTGCCCTCTGCACCACCTTGATGCTGCCAAGCATGGTGACAACTTCTGACATGGTAGGTCGATGTTTGGCAAGATGTTGAGTGCATAACTGCGCCACCCTCACACAATCCAGAATCTGATCCCATTCATGCTTGTTTACGCACAACAAAGGATCAACAAGCTTGTGCAGCTTCTTTCGGTTGTACTTGTGTGCCTGGAAAAAAATAGCAGAATTCCATATTGTTAGCATTAGTGGTTTGGATTAAAAGAAAACCATTCCTCAATGACATATAAAGGAAATGGACAAACGAGGTTATGCAGCTGCGAGAGAAAGGGACTACCAACTAATACAGCCCAGAGCACAGAAACAATACTACATGCAAACAAATTCTCAGTCCATGCAGGGCTGCAATCTACTGCAGCAAGGCCAGTTGCTAACTTTTTCCCCTTTTCCCTTACCTTTTTAGCATCCTGAATTTCTTAGTAACAGTATGAAATTGTACTATTTTCTCCACATCTACTTTAATGCAAAGGCAGAGCACCTGCAATTCCATGCTAAAAAATATTTGGTTCATCATAGTTCTTTAAGTATACACAAGAAATCTTGTTGTCCAGAAAAAAAAACACTAGATAAAATTAATCTAAGCTTAGTGTACAATCTGGCACATTTTACTGCCAGTTGCCACCAAAGGGATCACCAAAATCATTATAACACTGCTGCAAATTAAGATAATATTGTAGACATGCCTTTTTAAATTAAAAAAAAAAATACTTACATAAGCAGGAGGTGGTAGCTTTCGAGTGCCCTTTGCCTTCATGTAAGAATGGATCAACCTTCCACTTATTATCTCAAAAAGTACTATACCAAAAGCCATATACATCTGCCTTCTCCGAGATGTTTCCAGTAGCAACATATTCAGGATCTGCATAGCCACTAATGATGAAGAGGATTATCATGCCAATGCACGTGCTAAACACTTGAAAGCAAAAAATAAGATGGTTGATTTTATAACTTGATTCCTGTATCGGACGAGCCCTTACTATGTGCCCATAACAACAACCTCTGCAGTCGTATTTGGAGCCAACATTAATGCCAGACCAAAATCAGTAATCTTAGCATTCATTTCATGGTCCAGCAGGATGTTGCTTGCATTTATGTCCCTGTGGACAATGCACATCTGAGAATGCCCATGAAGAAAAGCAAGACCATCTGCTATCTCTTTGATTATTTGAAGACGTTTGGACCAATTTAGCAACTCCCTTTTTGTTTCATCTACAAAAGACATCAATGCATTTGTAGCAGAAATATTTGAGTAAGTACTTGCTGAACACGAGCAGAAAAGATGAAAGAGGCATTGAGTCAACAAAAACTTGCCGGCAATGAAAGAGGCCAAGCATTTATTTGGCATATATGCATAGACAAGTATGTTTTCTTCTCCTTGAACACAATACCCAAGTAGATCAATTATGTTCTTGTGTCGAAGATTTGGAATGGCATCAATCTCAGTTCTGAACTCATGTGGACCTTGCCATGAACATGCATCAAATCTTTTAATGGCAACATTACAACCATTAATGAGATTGTTGCCCTAGCAAAAATTACATGTCAATGTTAAACAAGATATCTAAATATGTACGAGGGGGCAAGCAAGGTGCTAGTTTGTACGAGGGGCAAGCAAGGTCCTAGCAAAATTTCCAGATGTCATAATTCAAATTGCTGGTGAAGTGTTGTCCCAATGCAGCAAATCTTTCATTTAACCCCTTAACAGCAAGCAAGGTGCTAGTTTGAATAACCCATCCCAAGTGGAGAGTGCATTTCGAGATGTTCTTTTGATGTAGATGCTATACTTAAGCAGTTCAAGAACTTATATCATACTATAAGTTGTCTTGAGAAAAACATTACCTTGTAAACATAACCAAATCCACCCTTTCCCACCAAATTTTTTTCTCTGAAAAGTTGTCTGTAGCAGCCAAAATCTGAGAAAACTAAAACATGATAACTCTGCTCCTTTTGCACCAACAATGAGATCTATTAATCCTCCCATGTTCATGACTTGGCCTAATTCAAAAGAAAACGAACTTCGTCAATTATTTCAATATATACTTGTATGAAAAGTTAATAGGAAAAAAAACGTATGGGACAGCACATCCGCGTACTCAGACATGGAAGCTACACATGAACAGAGCAATGACACAAAGCTTTTGTCTTGTAAATCAAATACATATATTTAATATATTATTCATAGTGAACAACCAGAGAACTCATTATGTCAAGGCTTTTTCATTAACATTTTTTTTTATTTCAATGAAATGTAACAGGGTAGAATTAGAAAAGGTCAGTGATTTCTGCATGCCCTTGGGTACAATCCATGCAAAGATTATCTCTAGAATTTGTGATATATTATACCCTTGTATCAAAAAGAAAGGCATCGATATACAACGGATATTGTGATGTATATTTTCAAATATTGACACGAGCTGTATTCGTAAATTACATTGATGTACATGTACTTCATAGTAGGGACAATTACTCTAGTAACTCCAAATGGTGTCAGCATGAACATAATACTGCAAATTTAGCAGCCACTAGACAATATTGCATAACTATCAAGTAAGTGCATAGCATACCTTCCATCTGTTCTTTGTCAAGTTTTATGGGAGAATGTCTTCCAAGATTTTCGAAATTTGTTGCCTTGAGGGTCTTTGATCTGAGCCTGATATAGAATCACATATATTAAACATAATAGCCTATATGAATAAAGGAAACTCAAGACTTCGTCTGTTAACAAGGCATTTCCATTTGTGTTTGTGGGTACCATGGATGAGGTCACAATTTTCTTTATCAGAGTGGCATATATAATAACTCAAGTAGCATCATACATGATGAATGTGTTGTTAGAAGAGTTTGAATAACACCGCCCAAAGTCCATTCCTTTAATTATAATTTAAAGACAGGTCTGGTGTTGTTGTGATAAAAGCTTAGTGCACCATTCAGTCTACACTCTAAATATGTTCTGGCAAAATGAAAGACATTTGCAATGTCTGAATGCAAAGTGAAAGGCTGAAGGCCATCCATAACATTGACACGAGAGGAAGGATACCAACCTATCTTCATGTTCCACATGATGTGCTGAACATAACGCCTCTGTGCTTTCCTTAATAACATAAAAAAGAAAAAGATGGCAGATAAGAACCCTTTGTGCATAACTTAAGCCTTACAAAACGTTGTGAAAATAATCAGCAAATATTCCAGAAACAACTTCCATCGACATTTGAATCTTAATTTTTAGTATGCAGGGAAAAATGGAATTGAGGATTTATGCACATGTTTCAGTTGGAATAATATGTAGCTATTGTACAATGTTGCTTATATAAGTTCTTTTGAGTTAGATTTTTTTTTTTTTACATCCTCTACAGGCTCCAACAGTTGCATGATCTTGAGCCTTGGTTTGTGTATGATTCTAATTTCATTGGGCTAGTGTCTAACTAACACAATGAGAAAGAAACCATAAAATACAAAACACAAAAACGTTAAGTTTGCATTTAGAAACAGATTTAAGCATGCCATTGGCTATAAGAAAAGGGGCTTTGGCGTTTCTACCATCGCTTTTTAAATGAAATGGTGAGTTTACCCTCGTTTTTTTAACTTTATAATTTTACCCTGTTATTTCAAAACGAAGGGAGAGCTCTACCCCTATTCTCGTTAAGCCCCTCTAACGGTGTTAAAAGGACAGAAAAACGAGGGTAAAATCACCATTTCGCTTAAAAGTGAGGGTAAAATCACCAAATTCTCTTTGTTTTTGTTTCTTTTTCGTCCTTTAATATGATATGTACCAACGATGTTAAATAAAAGGGGTAGACGGAGGTTTCGTTTTGAAAAAATGAGGGTAAAAACACAAAGTTAAAAAAACAAGGGTAAAATCACCATTGGGCTTTGAATCACCAAATTCCCATAAGAAAAAGGTCTTTTGCTTCAGGGGAAAACAAGTCTTCAGAAACACAAATTGTCCTACAAAATTGAGACGACAAGATACATACCCTTGTGCACAAAGGACAAGCTCTGCTCAGAAGCCACTCCCAAGTACGGGTGTTGTCCACAAAGCTGACAAGCGGAAAAAAGTTGGAGGTAGAAAGTGATCTCATTCTGCACTTCGCGAAGCTGATCAGCCTGCTTCCCTCCCATACAGAAGCTGTGTAGGTAGCTACTGTCACGACAGGATATGATGAGAACATACGCGTGCCGAAGCGTCTCCTCCAGCTGCTCCAGTGGGTTCCTCGTCTCCATGTGTTGCATCAGCTGTGTCCTTTCGAGCTGCTGCAGAAGGTCCCCAATCATCCTTGCACGGCGTGCCAGCAGCTGGCAGGTCTCCCGGTTCCTCTTAACCGTCTTTGCAGCCTCCACAATCATGGAGATGAGCCCATAGGCGTCAACCCCAGCAAGCTGTGCGATGTTTGCCACCTGACCCACACCACTCCAGAGTGCCATGCTTTTTGAATTGGTTTCCTCACAGGCTTACTTACAGGCCCCAGAAGAAGAAGATCAAGCTTGTTGAAAATGAAGCCAAAGTACCTGGCAGCTATACTCGAAAGACAAGTTGGACTATTGACATTGACCGTGATTCCCTGAACCGAAGGCAAGCGGTTCAGAACGAGTGACCAGTCAGCCACGCACTGAAAGTTCCACAGATGTGGTTTCACATGTCTGCATCACAGAACGAGGTGGTACCAAATTCTGTGGAAAGCAGAGACTGAAGCAGAGGAAAGCAAATCTGGCAGGGCTCTCCTGTCCATGAAACATCTGGCACTTTGGCAGGTTGTCGAATTTCCACAAACGCTTGGGGTTCACTACAATGTCCCAGCAGGCCAGCACTGTCTCAATGAAGAGGGACTGATTCTTGTGGAATTTTACACAAGCACCAGCTGACCTGCGCTGCAGAGCCATTCCACCGACACTGACGGTGACACCAGCTGACTGCCATTGCCAATCCAATTTGTTGTCGCCTGCAGAGCACTGCCCACATTGCTAAACAGCCGAACAAAGGGCTCACCGTGCTGATGGGGTGGCGATATGAGGGCGCTGCGTGCATCCCGGCCCTTCCAGGAGGTTGGCGTTGGCAGCGTCATTTTTCTCAAACACCCTCCACGCGCCTGCCTTTCTGCCGCAACAGCACACAGGCCTCAGACCATAAGAGCATTCCACACCCCACAGAAATCTAGTCGGGCATTCTCACCACCCCCCTCAACAAGGTTTTTTGAGGGTTGATGGCGCCTCCGTGCACATACCTACTCTACTCTGCCATTTCCGACAGCAGCTGCCCTGCCTTTCACTTTTCTCCTTCTCATCCCGTCTACGGATGGCGACTAAGCCGGAACATCACCGCTGCGTGGCATGTGACCCCTTACTGCAGTGGCGCCGCCAGCATCTCTGGAGAAAGCGAAGTGGGCGGCAAAATCAGCGGCGCCGGTGGCGGCGGAGTAAGGCAAGGAGGCGGCAAGCATGATTGGCTGGGAAATTGAAATGGGCCCACCACAGCCCACAACCACCAAAAACCGATTTTGATCGAATGGGCCGGGCCCACTACAACCAACTTTCACAATCCGCATGTTTTTCTTGGTCAACATAAAAAAAAAAAAACTGTGGCTTCTAATTATTAATGTGTTGTAAAACATACCTGATTACATCTAGAAAGGAAAGGAGAATGGCGAATCCTAATCCTAGTCCGTTTGTATGTGGGCTCTTACCGAAACTCTTAGGCCTTGCGTGGACTATATATACGATGGGAGCTCTATGTTTGAATTACCAATATTCAGATGAATAAAAGAATAGTCTCCCCTATCTTGTATCTACTTGTTCTACTTTTATCTACTACGTTCATCGTGAGAGACGGAGGGAAGGTCTAACCTAACCGCAACATGTTTTATAACACGTTATCGCTGACGACAAGCTCTTCGTCGACATCGTTGTTGCCGACGCCCGATGCAACTACTTCAACGACGTCGATATCCCCGGCGATGAAGCGAACGGATGCGCTACCTCCACGCTACGAATCTGCCGCGCATCGACTCATTTGCACGCCGCGGCGGTCCCCACGCCTAATTCCCCGAATCGGCCCTATGCGACGACGCCGGCTTCTTCTCGAATTCAAGAATCAAAGGTATGAAAAAATCGCATCTCGCGGTTGCTTGAATGTGCTAGCCTTCGAGCTAGTCTATGCTCTCATATCTTGAATCGTACATACAAAAGAAGCATGACGGCAATGCGATGTGCTAAACGTCAATGGAGATCATTTTCTTTTATCGAAAGGCCCGACGCCATACTCATACATGAATGCAATAATAATAATTTTTAATTAATCTCATACACGCCCACGTACATATGAAGTACATTACGTGATGAGTTATATTCACAATAGATAAACATGCATGTATGTGTACACACGTCTCCATGGGCAATAGGACTCTCTCTCGGCAGTCCTACGTGTCCTAAACAAAATTATGAAAATCTTGAGGATATTATATTTGTCATGTATATATTTTTTGGTGCATATCATGCATATCCGTAGAAGTGCCCCTCGTATGGCAGGATTTTACACAAGGCCGATCGGATACGCCGCAGAGGAGGCTGCACCTACCCACGGCGCACCAGCAGCGAGGGAGGGACACAACATATCGCCACAAGCACTCATGCCCGTGGCATCTCTTTCAATTCGGTAAGGCATGCATACCGCAACAACTAGTACTATCTGTCAGTTTTTATGGGCTGCGAAGTCGGCGTTTCAAAATTAGCAAAACATGAAGTTCCAACTTGAAATCATGCAACAAATCATCCGTACATAAGTACACACGCATGTATAATTAGCCAATAGCCCCCAGCCCATGCTCACTAGCTCATATGCACACTGTAAGTTGCTCATTCACCATCGGTATCATGATGTCGTAAATAGAATCAAACTGAAGGCCCGTAGCCATGCGCCTATATTGTCACTTCCATGATCATATACATGCAATTTACACCACTATCGGCCACCGTGGCTCATGAATTTGTTTTGTTAAATCCTCAAGAAATTTCTAAAAAATTATGTGGGCATAAAGCTATTCCATTTATATATTTTTATAGCATCTATTTTGTTTGTTGTTCATATAAATATTATGCCATGTGATATTCTTATATATACACATCGTGGATTATATACCATGCAAATGTAAGAATAAAAATCTTGAATGATTATACTAGAAACGTGGTATAGGTTTATGAGCTCTCTAAATCCTTGCAGACCTTAGACTTGTCATTCTTGAGAGCCTCATATTTATTTTTTTTCTAGCATAAGAATTTTTGGGATGAATGAATGTGCTTGGTATAAATTTGCATATACCATAATCCACGAAAAGTGCTAGGATGCTTCTAAGAATATTTTTGAGTAACCATCCACTATCTTTTTGCACCTTGCTACTCGTTTACATGTAGTAAACTTATATGCACATTATCCAAGTTATGTTAATATGTATGCCTTAAAAAGAATAAGCAATATCCTAAAGTAAAAGTATTTGTTCACGGTCATTATTAAATCCATGTAGGATATTTTGCTACCATTGAAGTGTAGTAAACTCGGTATATATATTTCCGAATTACTCTCTAGAATGAGTATATGGCCTATAGAAGTGACAAATGTATTGTGGGACTCATTGCATGAGTAAAATCCCAATATTATGATTACCTAATATCATATTGCGTTGAAAGTTGAATTTTCAAGCTTTTATGTCTAACGATGTCTATAAAAATAGCTTGAAGCTTTGTATTAAATGTCTAGAAGACAAGATGGTAAATAGATTTTATCAATCTACATTCTCGAAGAAATGTCTCTTGTATATAGAATATCAAAGAGCAATGTAATACATGAAGTATTTGATTTTACCATTAGAAATTACTCAAGAAAATTGAGTTGGAATTTTTAGGCGACTTTATGAACTAGGATATTATGGATTGCAATAATTTTAAATATATGGCTTGCATATATGTTACACCCCTTGAAGGCTTGTGACGGTATATCATAACTCTTGAATACAAAGCATGAAGCTACCGCTTGTCAAGTATAGAAGTTATGACATGCGAAAATGTATATTATTTGGAACATATAAAGTTTCTCTTGAAGAAGAACTTAAATCATGTGCTTATATATTGTTTGTCTTTGAAGTTCATATGAAGTATTGATAATAGTAGTGGTGGCACATTAAGTTTTAATTCCCGTTGAATTAAGTGGTTAATGGTTAATTTATTAGCTTGAAGACTAATACAAAATATTTAATTTTTCTTAGTTGCAATTCTTATTACTTGAAGTAATACATGTGAACATCTCGTGGAATAAATTAGATTTATATGTTTTACATATAAACAATTGTCTATTGCCTATTAAAATAAATTTTGAATTAACTTATCCACAGAGAAGCCTCAATAAACCATGAAGGTTATAGTTATTTGTGCATCACTACCACGTAGCTAGAAGGGAAACCGAATTTCCTAAAAGCACATGAGCGGTTGGACTATCTTGGCATATGTACTGTTCCTAGAAGGACAAATTTTTGCCTAGAAATAGTATAATCCATAAACTAAAAGGTTTTAATATTTTAGCTCATGAACTAGAAGTTATATCCTACCCCTGAATCTATTGTTATACCTTTGAATAGTACAATGGATATGTGAATTTCGTTGCCATAATCAATGAATACTAGAAGTATAATTGGATTCTATGAAGCATTAGAAGTGACTATTCACATTAAGATGCATGAACCAAATCACTACTTGAATTAGTTATGGCATGAAAAGGGGGAGGAATTTTTGGGTAAAGGCATAAGAAGATGTGGATAATATATAGGCATAGCCGTCCTAAGTCGATCTTTAAGTGCATGTATCGAGACTTGAAGTTTCACCCGCATTCCTTCCTACCAAGTTAACTTTCTCTACTACACTAATTGCATGTAAGCTCGTAGCTACGCATTTTGTTGTTATCTATTATGTTAGGCTGAATACTAATATTCCACATTACACCTCGCATGTGTATTCTGGGTTGAGTACAACAATCTCCATTGTTGCATGAATATTAGCATAACAAATTCTGTTGTAGCTAGTAGCTATTTTTGCGCTTCCTTCATAATCAAATTGGCTAGCTAGCATGCTATGTCTATATGGTTCTACTTGAACTAAAGGAATGAATTGCTTTCAATGCATCGTATGTATAAGCAATAGATTGGTCTAGGGCGGCGACGAGATCGTGGGGCGAGTTTATCAAATTTTGCTCAATGAAGACCAACCCATTTGATGGGATGAATAGTTGTGGAACTAAGATATTGGATAACACAATTATGATGATTTGGGATTTACGAAGAAAAGGCATCAAGGGATTTTTTGCATTAAAGACAATTAGAAAATTCTAGAAGAAAATTCCATGTGAATTTGAATGTTTAGTATTTTATACATTTGAGGTGTATGATCTATTTTTGTATGAGTATTTGGATCATTTTTTTAGGCTAATTAATAAAGAAGCTAGAGAATAAAATAGTTTTCTAAACTATAATTTGTGCACATTAGGGGAGAACATCCCCGATTTTGTAGGAATGCTAAACATTCTTAAATGCACTTTAAGTATTCTAGCTCATTTGATAATGAATAATAACCCCCATATTAAAATATGTGTGTGAATATTTCCCATAAAAATTTAATCAAAGCATACATAAATGGGCCTCAATTGTCGTTGGAGATATATGAATTTGAATTAAGCCCATGATAGGGGATATATTTTTGAAGTATGCTATTAATGATCTAATATTGGCATTAGGGAGAGAAAGCCTATATTTTGAATGCCAAATATTATTTCCATAGAAGGAAAATGATCTTAAGAGAAAATATTCCTTGAAGCTTGAAGCAGAATAGTATCACACACCAAGTCATATAATAGTTTGACTAATGCTCTTGTGAAGCCCTCGCAACGAGCATATGCCGATATTTTTGAAATGAGAGGGAGTAACTTAAAGTTATGAACCGGAAGTTGTGTTTACTAGTAGTAAACTAAATGTTATATACTATCAATCTAAAATCTACGGGGATGCCTGTGGGTTCTAGTTTAGCGTATACACATTAAATAGAAAAAAATGGAACTCCTCCATTCTCATGAAGAGAAAACCTCACGCGCACCTCATGAAGAGGATCATCATGAAGATGACATCCAACACAATTAGCGCACCTCACTAGTGTTGGGTATGCGAGAACAATATATCATCTCTTGTTTGGGAAATGACGGAGATAGAATATTCTCACATTATGAGAGTATTGGGAGGAAGAAAATAATTGTTGACAAACTACCTCTTTAATTGCAAATGTTTCTCTTATAAGAACCCGGATCCTAAAATAAAGTCCATGGCAAAATCGCTTGTAGCGATTATATCGAATCAATGAAGGAAAAGCAATTGAGGTTGAATCTCCTATTAAGAAAAAAATGAATGTTACTCATATATCTCTCGCAAAATGAAAGGAATGAATATCAATATGCGATTATTAAGTGGATTATGAAAATCCATATAATTCTTGAATAATATAAATCGCAACTTGTAGAAATCTCATACTAAGTATTAAAGTCTAAGGTATATATATTCCCTGAATGAATATTCAAGTCTCAAGAAGAGCATGTCCTAGAAGGATTGCAATCTTTGAATGATTTTATAGTGAATAACACTATGTCATTGTGTATATCACTCATCTCTTATGCAAAAGAGAGAATATATCTCATAGAAGAGATTAATAATTCACTAAGAATGAATGTACATCCTTAAAGGAATTAATCTATGAAGAATTTACCCGACCAATTCTTGAATAAACACCATTCATCCCCTGAAGTGAATATAGACCCGAGAGAAAAAATGAGAAATCTTAAACACCGTGAAGGTGTCAAATCTAAACACTTAGAAAGTGTATGAAAAGTTAGCATGAAATTAATAATATCCTCTAAGAATACCATAGAAGGTATAAGAATAATGGTGGTTTTGGCAATTGAATTATCCCCTAAATGCCAAATGCAAGGCTGAATTTGTACCATCAAAATCTCAAAGATTTATAGAATACATTTTGAAAATCCACTAAGGATTAATTATAAGTATCCAAACTCTAGTATAAGTTTGATACACTATCTAGAAGATATTGAATATTAATTTATTTAACCCCATAATCCTCCGAAAGGATCTATCTCTCTCAAGGATACTATTTATTTATTTTGCACAACTATTAGGTGGTCATTATGCATGAAGCATATTGCTCCCATATAATTCATAGAAGAATTATGAGCCAACTTTTATTTACACATGTTTATGAAAAAGTGTGGTTTTGAACGATGAAGTTCAAAGTTTGGCTTCATGAGGGGGAGCATATTTTATTGAATCAGCCTCTAAGGTAAACCACTAGAATTACAAAAGATCGAGAAGATCATATTGCTAAAATATCAAGTTTATAAGTAATAGATTATGAAGATCAATATCTATTTATGAAGAATAGAATATCCCCAAGAATATATGATCAAGAAGGCTAAATGTTGTACTCTTTTTCCCATGTGAGTTTTTACTAGAAGGTTTCTCACATAAGGTTTTTTAATGAGACAACATGTGCAATACAAATTAATGAATGTGATGTACTCTTTTCTCCAAGAACCGTTTTTCCCACGGGTTTTCGGATGGAGTTTTTGATGAGGCATATGCATATCGTGGTAATCGCCCAAGGGGAGTGTTGTAAAAACACACGGTCTGTCCTAGAAGGAAAGGAGGGAGGAATCCAATCCTAGTCCGTTTGTATGTGGGCTCTTCTGCCAAACTCTTAGGCCTTGGCAGGACTATATATACGTGGGAGCTCTATGTTGTAATTACCAATATTCGGATGAATAAAGAATAGTCTCCCTATCTTGTGTCTACTTGTTCTACTTTTCATCTACTACGCTCATCGTGAGAGACGAGAGAGGGAAGGTCCTAACCACGCAACATGTTTTATAACAATTAATACTGTTCAATTCAATGTAATAAAAAGAAACTTTGGCGAATAACAATGCAAAAAATAAAGAAAGTAAAAATCTGTGGAAATTCTGTTTATTATAAAATCAATTCTTGCCATTTCAAGAAAAAACAAGGAAAGGTAGCGTTACATGAATTTAATTTGTCCTTTCGAAGCACGAGATTTAAACTTCATGATAAAATTAAATTATATATGGATGGACCACATCATTCTCTTTTTTTGGGTAAACGAAAATAGATACTTTTTCATACCACTATTGGACAAAAAATGATACTTATGTCATTTGGTCTTGAGAATATAGCTTTGCACATTGATACGGGGTAATTTTAGTTTTCATTTTTTTTATCCCCGGGTTGCGTAATGCAAGTTTTAAACGAAAATTTTGACTTTGGCCAATTGAAATGTCTATATTTTTTAATGTCTTAAGTATCACATATGGTCTAGTGTGAGTGGGCCTTAGCCCTGAAGTTTATACTTGCTTTGGCTATGCGCTCATGCACTACTACAGATTCATTCATCACTACTGCCGCATCATCGCCGGAATTTAATCTACCTAATCTTGAACCTCGCCCGGCAAGATGATGAACCGCTCAGCGGGGAAAATCGGAAACTCTACGGACTCGATCAATTCCTGGTAGTGAATACTTAGATCACCACCAGTTGAATCGTTCCCTAAGAGTGGTCTTGATGGACACGTATCACTTTCGCGAGGTTTGAATAAGAACCGATAGCGATTTGAAGACCAAGAAACAAGAAAAACAAACGATAGAAAAAGAAGATTGCACACGCAAACCAATTAAAAACGATCGTTCAATATATATTACTAGATAATATATTTACAAAATGATAAAAATAAAAAAGCGTTTAGTGCCGCTTCACCCATGGCCGCCACTTCCTAAGCCTCGCCCCGCTTATAGGCCGTTCTCTCCGCCGGACCAAATGTTCACGCCACGGTTCGCCTCGACCTTGTAGGCGAGAAGTTGGCCTTCTCTACCAACGCCAAAGCTATCATTGGCGACCGCCTTCGCCGGTTGGTGAGCTTGCGGAGGGCGCCATGGAGGCGCGCGAACGGTGAACCCAAGCTCCTCCATGGTGTAGCTCTATCGCTATCTCGACGCGTCGTCGATTAAGCTATATGGTGATTGAGGTTATGGAAAGAGAGAGGTTAATTAGCGATGAAGATGGTACCAAAATCGAGGGTGATGTGTACAATTATATAGTAACAAGCCATGGAATACATGCGATTCGATTGTCAATTCCCAAGACGACGCCATAAAAAAAATCAAACAACGACCGGCTCATCCAACCGTGGAGAACTAATTATCCCTTTAGGTGTTCGAAGTTTTTACATATGAAAATGAGAACTAATTGCCGCTGTCCTAGCCTCGCCTCACCCGCTTGGTCTTCCTCGGGCCGATGGAGGACCACCACCACACCCTCTCTCTCCGTGCAAATTTCCTCACGCCTTCTTCCTCTTCACGCTCGACGCCCATGCGTCCCTCATGGACCTTATCCTCGTCGAATCCTCCAGACAAGATAGGAGTGCACGAGGCGACGAAAAGCTTGGTGAGTGTCGTCGGTCACTTGCCCTTGAGGTGTTCATTGAAATGCCCATGTGGATAATCGCAACCTATTATTTTGCTTTTATATTTAGATTTTGCTTTCAAAACAGTTACGATCCTTAGTAACAAATGAGCTCTAAGACATTATGGTCATTTTACGGCATGATTGAAGACATACTAGTGCTCGAATTGTGATTGAAATTCATAGATTTTGCTTTCAAACGATTCGGGATCCTTAGTAACAAATGAGCTTTAAAAACATTATGGTCATTTACTGAGAATGATTGAAGACATACTAGTGCTCAATTGTGATTAAAATTCATGAGTTAGTGTTGTTCAAATCCAGTTTGGATATTTTAAATATATATGTCTGTAACTTCTTTGTACAACATGTATGAATAACATAGCATTATCATCCTATTTTGGATACATGTATAGGCAAGCATGGCGTGGTACATAGTGTTTGTTGGTCGCGTCTTGGGGATTTATCTAACCCGGAAGATTCTTATGCTCAAGTCCAAGGCTATGCTAATAATTGTTACAGAAAATACAACACCGAAGGTGAAAGTGTCATTGCCTACAATGGTGCAAACTAGCCGCCCCCTGAGATTGAAGAGAAGCCACCCCACATACTTATTAAGATTGCGAATTTCTTTGCCTAATTGGTTTTGAAAGATGTCATGCTTTTATTTATGTCTATGACTCTATGTTCATTGGTCTTCTTATTTTAGAAGTTAATGTAGGCTTAGTTTCTAGAACATTAGGTGGATTTTTTGTTGTATGTAACCATTAAATCCTATAATGTTTTGACGATATTAATGTATGATGATTTTTGGATTAAAAAGAGCTGAATTCCATGAATAAATTCAAAACTTTAAAAAATTTTAAAACAAAAACGCCGGGTGGCATGGGCCCGACATGAATGACAAACAAACCGATAGTGTAACCAAACACTATCGGTTTGAATTACAAACCGTCATCAATGATATAAACATCACCGTCGGCCGCATTAACCAACCGATAGTGTCCACTCTAATAACGTTGTCGGGTCGACATCAGCCGACAGATGTTCACATAAAGTTCAGCGACGAGTCCAAAGTAAACCGACATTGTTAGCTCTTCGATACACTGCCGGCACAATCTAACCTGATAGTGTTATCCCCTCGCCGTAGGTTCGTTAAAGCCCGGATGCATGCGGATCTCAATATCAACTCTGCCGACCGACTTCCGTCCGCCTTGCTTGATAAAAAATGCTTCCGGTCTATGGATCACCCGACGGTGTTGATTGTGATGCGTTGCGGTTTGATAGCAAACCGGCGATCTATCCTCAAATCACCGCCCGGTTTTTTGACCCGGTAGTGTTTGAACCCCACATCACTACCGCTTTGGTTACGCCGTTCATTTTTCGGGCCGTGAAGGGGGTTGGAGCCCGGCGGTGATGGACAATTCTGTAGTAGTGATGCTTTTATTTCGCTTTTATGTTTGCATCATTTGCATAGAATGCTTAGAGGGACGCCGAGAATGTTTCTCCGCTCGATGGCAGTAACTTATGAGACTAATCCTATATATAGCTGGCATCCCAACAAATTAAAGGTATTTTTTCAAGAAAAGCGTATCCAAAAGGTCTTTTAAATCGGGTGCCATTGAACACATGATATATCATCAGTCATCGGAAAAGCTATACTTCAAAGAACAGGCATCTTCGCTACCCACGTCGTGTGGGCAAAAGAGGACACACCCCATCCATCCTGCTCAGAAGGCATTCACCATCTTGGCATATCATAGTCTTTGTGGTGATGCTTCATGACCTAATCTTTCACGCCTTTACAATGCTTGATTTTAGTGGCAAACTGCCGTGAGGCCTGCCCGTTGTTTTCTTGTCTCGCTAGTGTCTATATTTCTCAGGTCATTCCACTAGGTCCATGTCTTCGCATGAAATGTCATTAAAACATAATGTCCAAGGAGGACTTGTTCTATTAACGATCAAGATTTACTCTCCCTTGGGACGGTTGTGTCCAACATGTCAAAGAATGCCATGTAATGGAAGAGCATTTCCCGAAGCCGTGACAAAAAGGAGGAAGCATACGAACGATTTGAAACGCTCTAGATGAATACATAGGGCCTCATTTTCCTGATGTTATTGAGACAATATCCCTAGGACTTGGAGAATCGAAGAATATGCTTTCTTCCATCAAGATGCTAAAACTGAAGATGTCACTCATGACAAGCACCCCGTCAACATCTGTGTGCAAGTCCATAATGGAAATATCACTAGCTCACGCACTGTCATGTGATCGTCCACTACCAGCGCATGTGCACAAGACATCAACAATGAGCCTATGTTGACCATATTGTTTTCTCGTCAATTTGATCCTCTCACTCTTGTTTCTTTTACCTGAGCCACAATTGTCCATGGTGACACGTTCCATGCCCTTGATGCATGCCTCATGGGCATGCACTATCATTCTGTCAAGCATCATCTGGTTGCCACATTTCTCCTCTTGCTCCTTGATCATCATTATAGCTTTGCTAGTACTTCTTGCCTCCTCTTCTAGAAGGTCATCCCTGTTATACCTTTTCTTGATCCTACTACCAAATGATGTTGCTTTCCCTTGTTTGATTCATCTGTTTATCCTTTGTAAAGTTTGTTGTCTGTGGGCAAGTAGATGTTGGCTTCTTCCATCCAATCACAGGATTCCCCACTACATATGTACCGTTGGATAAAGGCAAACTAATCCCACTTTCGCCACCATGGTCTTCATGCAAAAAATCTTTGGGTGCCTCCCTATTGTCAGTGTTAGCATGGACGGAAAGGGAGCGGAGGATTTGCACAAAGGGCTGTTGCACCTAGAGTAGCGCAGGATGATCAGTGAGGTTATTATCGCCATCGTCGTCCTCCATGAGCATGTGCGAGATGCAAGAGAGTATCATGTTGTTAGGGACATGATGCTGGCCCTCGTTGCTTCCATTGGTCATTTGGGGAAGGTCAGGGAAGATTGGTGGGGATGCTGCTGGCTGCTCCATGAGGTCCTTGACGAAGATTTCCTCCGGTGTGGTGGGCATGGTGATCAATAGTAGTGGGGCTTGGCAATTGGTGGCACGGTCGCATTTGGTAAACATATATACATGATAGTGATTCCTCCAATGCTGCTTGGAAGGTAGAGACGAAGCCTAGCGATATTTCCAATGCTGCTTGGATAATGGTTGCCAAAGATAGCTTATATACATGACAGATACAAAATAATAACTTGGAAAGATCATCGTAACAGACACCATTTCTTTTACCTATATATAGTGAAAATGACAAAGCAATAAAAGATATAGTCTTGTGATAAAACATATTTAAATAAGCTTTATTTCACAGGCTAACATAAATTAAGTAATAGTAAACAATCTTCGTAAAAAAAGTAATAGTCACTACTACCGGAAATGATTTTGCGTGATCTCGCCAATTATTTACCGTAGTGGACACATAGTTTGCCCACCACGGTAATTCTCGGCGGCCCGACCAGGCAATCGTCATGTCGCCCGCCCACGGTTAATGGATTTTTTCGTGGCGGGCACCATAAAACAACCACCACGGAAAAATAGAGTATTTTCCATGGCGGTCATATTAAGGTCTCTGTCATGCCGTGGCAGGCATCTTAAAAGGCTCGCCATGGAAAATGGAGAGGCCCAATAGGCCCGAATGAGGTCCGATGTCCATCAACAAATAAATACTGAAAGTTAGGGTATGGCACTCACTCACCCATTCCACTCCTTCACGCACATCACCCTCGGCTCCCTCCCTCCCCATCTCGCCACCCCATCTCCTCCCCTCCCCTCCCTCCCGTTCTCTGATTGGCACAGGGCGCACGCCCAACTCCTCCCCTCCCTCTCCCGATGGCCACGGCGGCCTCCTCCCTTCCCCTCCGTTCTCCACGGTGGCGCATCATGGGGAGCGTGGCGCGGGTGGCGCAGGCGTGAGTCGGACAGCGGCAGGGTAGCACAACAGCGGCGGGCGGCGTGGTGGGGCTGCGGCCCAGCTGGTGGAGTAGTAGGGTTGCGACCTGGCGGCCAGCAACAGGCGACCACGCGCGGTGGGGCGATGGCCCGGCGGTGGCCGCGATAGCGCAAGTCCGTGCATGGAGAGGCAGATCCGGCGGCGTCTACTTCTTCTCGACCAAGCCATGGTGGCGGAGGCAGGCCTCTCGTCCCCCATCTCTCTCTCTTTCTCTATTGATCCGGGTCACTCATCCATATCTTCTCTTTGTTGATCTGCAGCCAGAGCATCAGTTGGGCAACAGCGGGGGTCAGATCTGGCCATGGTGGCGAGGGCCGAACCCTAGGCGGTGGACCGACTACCGGCGGCGCGATCTAGATCCGATATCGGCGGCCCAGATTTGGCTACCAGGCTCGGTGGGATACGGGCCCAGATGAGCTTTTTTTTATTCCTAAATTATTTAATTACCGTGGCGGGCGTTCTAATGTGCCCGCCACGGTTAATGGATTTTCCGTGGTGGGCACCCAGCCCACCGTAGTGGTATCAAAATGCCTGCCGTGCAAAATTTATTCTGTAGCAGTGAGTGGATAGAAAACAGAGAAAGCTAACTCAGAAGTCAACATTCTAGACTTTCAAAAGCTAACTCAAAAGCTAGGCTTGTTTTAGCTATTGGCTCGTCATAGAGGCCACATAATAGTTGAAACAGATACGCCCTTAAAGTAACTCTAAATCTATGCGAAAATTTACATTTAACTAGCTTACACACATACATTCCAGTTCGACAAAAAAAATCAACTCAAAATACCAAGTATATACGGTTCTAAATAGCTTGTAATGTGTCATTTTAAAAAGATGATAAAAAACCATGTATATATATATTCTGAAATAGCATGTTCTACCACTATTGACAAATTGATATATGAGAAAACTGCTTTAATAATTTTAATTTAGATGTTTACAACTACACTGACCACATACTCCCTCCGTATTACCCGAAACGATGCCGCGTTTTGGATAAGGTTTGGGTCAAATATTGAGAATATAAATCATCAATAACTTTTAAGTCATTGAGTTTGTAAATATAAAAATTATATGAATAAATTTGTCTTAAAAATACTTTCATAAAAGTATACATATATCAAATTTCTATAATTATTTTTATAATAACAAGATGTTAAAGTTGTGTTTTGTAGACCGTGCCGCTGTCTTAAACGACTTCTATTACTGATATATATACTATGCATGCACACGGGGGCAATAAGCATATCAATTTTCATAGTTTATAAATAATACAATGGGAATTGTTTTCTAAATGATTTGCAGACCAATGATAATAACAATCACATACACTAAAAAGTTTCTAGAGGAAATTCTACTACGAAGTAACAAATCTGATACATTATGGCTGGGTATTCTGATTTTTATCTACAAACTTCAAACCTTGTATCTCTTCAAATTGATAGCCAGTTCCAGCAGCACAGGACAATAAATTCAATGTATAAATACAGGCTTTTATTATTATCATTATCACATTTTATTGTCAAGCAAACAATATAGCATTCTCTTGGCATCTGGTCTGTTCGCTGGGTCTTTTTGAATGCATTGCAATGCAATTTCAATGCATCTGTGAACTTCAAATTGGAGTATTCATCATCCATTGTTGGGTCAGTTACTTCTTTCATATTCCCTTTGCCATCATTCCAGCGACTTTGTACCTAATTGGATACAGAGATACATTAAGTAGACAACATCACTGCTTTTGTAATATAAACCATGTAAAATAGTAATCTTACAGTAACTATGAACCGTTATTTACTAATCATGAAGTGTTGTTTCATCCAAATGATCAAGTGCTGGAGAAAATGTTGACCAAAAACTTTTTGTTTTTCTTTATAAAGAAGAACATTGGTGAAATTACAATTGATATACTCACAAATTTAATGAATTCGTCTGCCGTATCTTCTTGTGAAAAAGCACGGTTGTGTTGCCCTGTTACTATCTCCATGATTACAATACCAAAGCTATACACATCTGCCTTAGGTGAGACTTTTCCATGCTTTTGGTATTCGGGTGCCATGTAACCACTGCATCACAACATAAGAATTATAAGGAATGTTTTTATTTCTTGATCTGGTTAATATATAGTGATTGTGACGTATGAGTCTTACTATGATCCAACAATGCGGTGGATAGTCTCATGATCCTTTTTATCAATATCTAAAAGCCTTGATATACCAAAATCTGAAATTTTGGGCTCTATACATCCTCTTGAAGTGCAAAGCAATATGTTGCTTGGCTTGAGATCCAAGTGGATAGTGCAGCTATTAGAGTCCTCGTGGAGATAGACCAAGCCACGACACACACCTTTTATTATGTTGAAGCGGGTTAGCCAGTCGAACCTCATCTTGTTACCTACAAATTTAGGTATCAAGCATATATAGAAGAAAAATAGAGCAAAAAATAAATTATAATTTCCAAATTAAAGCATCTTGTGTCTTTTATTATACGCTTCTTTATGGACATTTGTAACACAACTTCTCTACTACTACAAAAGTTCTGATGCTCCATTTTTACTACATTAAGTGAAGTATGTGAGGCCGTGCCGCAACTAACGATACCTATTTAATAGTTGGCATATACAATATTGTTTAAAAAATTGTTTAAATATTTAAAATTGAATTTTCAATTTGTTCAACATGGATTTTGCAACAGACTTTTATTTTAGATCATTAAGAGTACCTAATATATATACAGTACAGGGTTAATTTTGTGAGGTAAACTGGCCAAACAAATAGCAACCCCGTCATCCAGTCAAAAAGTGCATAGTAGGTGAGAAGTTGAGGCTTTGCTACAAAAACCGTGTGATTGTGACTTGAACCACACCGCCTTTTTTCTTTCTTTTTCCTCAAGGTGCAAACCTTTTTTATTCTTTAATTGTGCTGTTTTTCTTAACTGGACCTTGTTTAGTTGGTGTGCAAATGTTATAAAGTTAGAATTTGGACACTGTAGCACGTTTCATTTGTTTATGGCAAATACTGTCAAATCATGGATTAACTAAGCTCGAAAGATTCGTCTCGTGATTTACAACCAAACTGTGCAATTAGTTACTTTTTATACCTACATTTACTGCTTTATTTATGTGTCCAAAAATTGATGTGATGGAGAGAGAGTGAAAAAATCTAGAATTTGGAGGGGAACTAAACAAGGCCCTAGTTTCCTAAGGCGTTGGTGTTTTCTTAACCAATTGTGAAAAAACAGCCATTTTCACATTCCCTATGTCAGAGTTTGGTTATTGGGCGCCTCTGAAAGTCCTGTTTATATAGCTGGAAGCCAAATGATCATTTTAGTAGTGCCTATATATGGTTTGTTGTTGAGGGAACCAACATATATAAGGATTAGATTATATCACAGAAAAAGTACTGAGAGGTATAGCTGTAAATCTAACCAAAGCGGTGCTCTTCAAGATTTCCTTCTGCTACAAATTCGCAGCACAGCATATACCTTCCTCCCTCGTTGCAATAGCCCAATAATGCGACTATGTTCCTGTGCTTCAGGGCTCCTAGTATTTTACTCTCGTTCTCAAATCCCTTTAACCGATCTCCCATCTTGAGTTCTTTGACAGCTATGATTTCTCCATCGGGCAGCTCCCTAGTACATGCTCCCATGTTATTCTTAACAATATATATGGATCGCAACATGTAAAGGAAAACAGAGAACACTTGTGACATACCTTGTAGACATCTCGAATGCTCCGCTACCGATTTTTCTTGTGAATTCATTTGTCGCAGCCGCTAGCTCCATCAGTGTAAACCTTCTAGGGCCCAATGGCGGCATAGGTGTTACGGACGACTCTAGTGTAACTGCGTGCAGCCTCGGGGCAGGCTGATGAGTCTGCCAGCGCCAAGCTATGAGAACCACCAGGACAATAATTGCTAGTAGAACCACAGCTGAGCCTGCTGTCACCCCTGCGATAGTTTCCACTCGTCTCTTGCTCCCTGCAGCATCAATTACTTACAGAACTAATTAAGGTAATCTGGCCACTCATTGAGCTTTGTTTGATATATTGTTATGTGCACGACGGCCATACCATGATCATTTGGAGATGCTGCAGCAATTGTTGGTGCTGGAATGGTGACGTTAAAAGGATCGAGGTCGTATCTCAAGTAGCAGCTATAGCCAAACATCCTCCCCAATACGACGCCGGGAAGAAGCCTGGGAGCTGTGTGATGTAGGATCTGAGGCAGCGCTGGCACTCAGCCATGGGCAAGTCCAGGGTGCACTGCACTAGCCCGTACATGGTCCGCGTGCTATTGAGCGTGATGTGACCAGCCGCGATCATGTGCTTAGGCTCCATGTTGTCGGCGAGCTGGTTCATCAGCCGCTCTCGAATAAGAGACAGGCTCGCCATGTCTGAAACGGTAGGGTTGCTGCTTTGCTGGGTGAATTCCCAGGAAAGGCTCGCGACCTCGAAGAAGGACAAGTTTGCGTGCCGGAGCACGCAAGCAACGAAGCAAGCGTTCACGGAGTTGCTGTAGGGGCAGAACGGGATGATGCTGGCCACCGCTTGGTTCAGGCAAGTCTTGCACTGGAAGCTTGTTGGAACCTGATCACAATGGATCAGCCAGGAACGTCGCGCTCCAGAGCACGCCGGCGTCGTGGTGACCACGGCGATCAGCGAGAAGATTGAAAACTAGAGAAAAACAAGATCTTGGACGAAACAAATGTTTAATGCTGCCCAATGTGCAGCTCCTCATGACTCCTTTATTTCATATATATAGGCGTGAGCCTCCCCCACATCGTGTCGCACGGGACGGGACACCGTTGCACCGCGATCCCCATTACATGCGCCCGCAACGCCACGACGTGGAGCTTACAAGTCCGACTCAAGTACAGACGTGACCAAGCATGCCTTTGATCACCTCCTACTCTTACACATGCTAAACTCTTACTATCGTTACATGGCTGGACTCCCTAAACATGAACAAAGACTCAAGAGACTCTTGCAACACTTATGCTAACAAATCACCCCCTAAGCTGTTGCATATCTATGACACCAAGTGCAGTGCGCAGCTCCACAAACTTGACACGCCCGAGTGGCTTGGTAAACAGATCAGCAAGCTGTCCTGCAGTCCCAACATGCTCAATCTCCACCTTCCCTTCCTCAATGCACTCCCGGATGAAGTGATATCTTGTGTCAATATGTTTGCTTTGCGATCATGATGAATCGGGTTTTACGCTAAGAGCAATTGCGCACATATTATCCATCAACAACTTAACGGTGCCTCCTTTGTCCCCAACAAGTCAGCCATAAGTCGGCTTAACCATAATCCCTGACAAGCTGCAGCTGCTGCCGCTACATATTCAGCCTCACAAGATGATAAGGCCACAATCTTTTGCTTTTGAGATGCCCAAGTCACCAAGCTACTTCCAAGAAAATAGATGACACCTGTAGTGCTCTTTCTATCTTCTGAATCTCCTGCAAAGTCGCTATCACTGAACCCAAGCAAAACAGGTTTTAGTTCAGTCCCCTTTTCATAGCTGCACCGATAGCTGACAGTGCCTTTCAAGTATCTCAAAACACGTTTGACAGCTGCCCAGTGTGCCTTGCCAGGAGCCTCCATGTACCTGCTAACCACTCCCACAGCATATGCCAGATCCGGTCTGGTATTCACCAAGTACCTGAGACTTCCTATCACACTTCGATATGCTGTCACATTCAGAGCTTCAGAGTCCTTCCCTTTGCATAGCTTGAACCGTGGTTCCATTGGCGTGTCGGATGAGTTACAGTGTTGCATCCCTGCACTCTCCAAGATTTTCAGCGCATAGGATCCTTGGCTCAATGTTATCCCTCCTTTTCCCTGCTTCACTTCTATGCCAAGATAGTAGCTGAGAAGACCGAGGTCGCTCATACTGAATTTCTGCTTCATCTCTTCCTTGAACCGATTTATGTCATCAATGCTCGGTCCCAAGATAATCAGATCATCCACGTATACTCCAACAATCAGAAGAGACTCCTTGCTTCCTCTCTTATACACGGCATTATCCAACTTGCTTCTCACAAAACCCAATGCTATCAACTCTCTGTCAAGTTTGAAGTTCCACGCACGAGGTGCCTGACGCAGTCCATACAATGCCTTCCGGAGTTTCAGAACTTTGTCACCTTTACCAACAATGAATCCAGGAGGTTGCTGCACGTAAACTATCTCCGAGAGATCACCATTTAAGAAAGCGGATTTAACGTCCATATGATGGACCTCCCAACCACCGTGCACTGCCAAAGCCAGCAAAACCCTCACTGTTTCAATCCGGGCAACAGGCGCAAAAACCTCCTCAAAGTCCACACCGTAACGCTGCGCATATCCCTTTGCTACCAACCGGGCTTTGTGTTTAACAATGTTGCCGTCAGGATCCTTTTTGACTTTGAAAACCCATTTGAGACCGATCGTCTTTTGATTCTTTGGAAGTTCACTGACATCCCAAGTCCGATTGGCCTCAATGGCTTGCATCTCCGCTTGCATAGCATCTCGCCAGCAGCTTTCAGTCAAAGCCTGCTCCACCGAGCTTGGTTCCTCGGCTGCTACCAAGCACACCCCACTATAATTCAGTTCAAACGGAACTGTTGAATCCAGTAGGTCCGGGATAGTTCGATAACGAAGTGGTGCACCCTCTGAATCAAACTCGCCATCAGAAGGAGGTGTAGCCCATTGGATCTGGTGGCCTCCACTCGAGCCACCACTCGACTGTGCTGGGGTAAGAGGTGAGGCTCCACTAGCATCCCCGAGAGATGGAGTTGATGGAACAGACGAGCCCGGCTCGTAATCGGACCACGAACTGCTGTCTTGTCGCCCGAATCGAATTTTCATCTGTTGTCGGACCAGCTACAGTAAGGTCATCAGGATAACTGAAAGTTGAATCAACCCCGCCGTTTTCAGACTCGCTCGCTGCCGCTGTTCCTGTCACCCCCCAACTCCAACTCTTCGCTTCATCGAAAATAACATCCCGCGAGATGAGAAGTTCTTTGCTTCACGGGATCATACACCACATGCTTTTGATCCCTTCTCATACCCAAGAAAAATGCCGTGCACTTTGTCATGTGCGCTAGTTTGGTGACCCCGGTCCAACCTTCTTAGCGTAGGCCACACAACCGAAAGTTCTTAGATGACGTACACCGGGCTTCCTTCCATACCAGGCTTCATAGGGAGTCATACCATACAAGCTCTTTGTTGGTGCTCTATTCGGCAAGTACACGACCACCGTCACGCCTCTCCCCAAAATGACCGGGCACACCTGCTTGGACTTGATGAACAACAAGTAAAGCCATCTCCACCACGGATTGGTTCCTTCGCTCAACGACACCGTTTTGCTGTGGTGTAAAAGGTGCAGTGGTGTTGTGTTTGATGCCATTAGAAGTACAAAACACTGTAAACACACCTGAGTTGAACTCCCCTCCACGGTCAGTCCTGAACGCATGTAAGTTTTGCAATCCAGACTCCAGCTCAGCAGCTGCCTTTACTTTCTTGAAACTGTCGAACGCCTCATCCTTGGATTTGAGCAACTCAATCCACATATATCGACTGTAATCATCGACTACTAGAAGAAAGTATAGCTTCCCACCGGGTGTCGCTGGGTTTATTGGACCACACAAGTCACCATGAACGAGCTCAAGACCTGTGGTCGCTCTGAAAGACGATGCTTGTGGAAAGGGCTTGCGATGATGCTTGCCCAATGCACACCCATCGCACACCTGTTTGCTGCGCTGAATCAAGGGCATCCCCTCCACCATCTTCTTCCTTCCTAGATCTTGCAATGATCTAAAGTTCAGATGACCAAAACGCGCATGCCAGAGCCAGGCTTCATCCTCCATCTTGGATAGTAGACAGGCCGGTGCTGTCAGACTCACGTTCATGATATACAACCTGTGCTTCCTTTCAGCCTTCACCAGCAGATTCAGACTCCCTTGCGACCGCTCATACACCGTCATGACGCCCTTGTCAATCTCCACCCGGCATCCAGCCTCCTCAAGCTGTCCAAGGCTAACAATGTTACAACGGAGAGAAGGTATATAGTATACCTCAGTGAGAACTCGATGATCTCCAGTCTTGCCAGCTATTGTCACTGCTCCAACCCCGCAGATCTCCACCTTGGAACCGCCTCCGAATTTCACTGCTCCCTTGATCGTTTCATCCAACGATGCCCGGTGATTCCGACAACCTGTCATGTGGTTTGTTGCTCCGTGTCCAGCACCCATGCTCCAGTGATAAGTCGCCGGATGGACCGTTCTTGATTCGAATAGACTCTCTAGGTCTTAGCCTCCGCTGTGCGCACCAGGTTGCAAACCCGTGCCACCAAAAGGGCCCCGTTCTCACCACCGGCGTTAACATGATGAGCAACATCTTGCTTCTCCCCTTGAGTCTTCTTCTTGCACTCCCTACGCCAGTGCCCAAAGACTCCACACTTCCCGCACTTTCCCCGTCGTTTAGGCGTACCCTGAGAGTTCAGGCCGGGGTCCTGTGCATTGCCATCACCAGGTTTATCAAACCGTGGCTTCTAGTGTTTCTTGTCCTTGTGCTGAAAACTTCCACCTCCACTTCCCTTGGAGCTAGATCCGGATGATTCTGTCACCATCCTACTCTTATTCTTTGCCGCCCACTCCTCCTCCGTCAACAACAAACTTCGGTCTTCTACGCCACCGATCGACCGATGGCTCGAATCTCTCCTCGGCCGCCCTCGGATGAGCCACCGGATCTTCAATCGTAAGAGTCTTGAGATCTTTGACCATCTCCACAGCTACCGCCACCCGAGTACTTTGCCGCAAGACAACCCGGAGAAATTTCTTCACCATCCTCGTGTCGATAACGCTCTCCTCACCGAGACCGCGCAGATCCGTAACTAGCTTGGTGATGCGAAGCACAAAGTCGTCAATCGTCTCTCCGGGCTTGAACGCCATAGCCTCAAACTCACCCAAGAGCTTCTGTGCATTGACTTCTTTAACACGATCCGCCCCCCGAGGCGCGCATTGTCTTGATCGCCTCCCAAGCATCCTTGGCTGTCTTCTTGTTGAGCAACATGGGTGCATCTCATTAGGAACGCCCCGGAGCATCGATCCCAACGCCAACCGATCCAATCTCCTCTCCGCCTTCTCACCCTTTTCGACGGCATCCCATAGATTCAATCCTTCCAGTTACCTTTGCATATGTGACGCCCAGCCACGGTAGTTTGAACGTGTCGGGACCGGCCATGTCAGATTTCTTTGTTGGATTGAACGTCTTGTCCGCGTCGCCCATGGTGATCACACCGTTCCGATGAGCTCCTTGCGTATCTTGATGAGCGGCTTCCTCTGTTTCCTCTACAACCTCTCTACTCTACCGAGCGTCCTCCTTCAAGCTCGATACAGTTGTTGGAACCTGATCACAATGGATCAGCCAGGAACGTCGCGCTCGAGCACGCCGGCGTCGTGGTGACCCGCGGCGATCAGCGAGAAGATTGAAAACTAGAAAAAAACAAGATCTTGGGCCGAAACAAATGTTTAATGCTGCCCAATGTGCAGCTCCTCACGACTCCTTTATTTCATATATATAGGCGTGAGCCTCCCCACGTCGTGTCGCACGGAAGCGGGACACCGTTGCACCGCGATCCCCATTACATGCGCCTCAACGCCACGGCGTGGGGGGGAGGCTCACGCCTATATATATGAAATAAAGGAGTCGTGAGGAGCTGCACATTGGGCAGCATTAAACATTTGTTTCGTCCAAGATCTTGTTTTCTCTAGTTTTCAATCTTCTCCGCTGATCGCTGTGGTCACCACGACGCCCGTGCTCGAGCGAGCACGTTCCCAACTGATCCATTGTGATCGTTCCAACAATATCGAGTTGGAGAAGGACGTTCGGTGGAAATAGAGAGGTTGTAGAAAATAGGAAGGAAGATCACAATGGATCAGCCGAGGAACGTCGCGCTCGAAAGACGCCGCCGTCGTGGTGACCACGGCGATCAGCGAGAAGATTGAAAACTAGAGAAAAACAAGATCTTGGACGAAACAAATGTTTAATGCTGCCCAATGTGCAGCTCCTCACGACTCCTTTATTTCATATATATATAGGCGTGAGCCTCCCCCCCCACGTCGTGTCGCACGGGAACGGGACACCGTTGCACCGCGATCCCCATTACATGCGCCTGCAACGCCACGACGTGGAGCTTACAAGTCCGACTCAAGTACAGACGTGACCAAGCATGCCTTTGATCACCTCCTACTCTTACACACGCTAAACTCTTACTAACGTTACATGGCTGGACTCCCTAAACATGAACAAAGACTCAAGAGACTCTTGCAACACTTATGCTAACAAAGCTATCGCTGTCCGCCAAGCACATCATGAAGCCAAACACCTGGTCCGGGCGAGCCGATGGTGTCGTTCGCGAAGCCTCCGTTCGCAAAGCGCTTCTAGGGAGTCGATTTAGCAGTTTCTGCAGATTGGTTGCATAGGTGCTGCCATCTGTGTAATTGTTGGTTGTCGAGCAGGACGGGAAGGATGGCTTGTAGTACAGCAGGCCGTTGCTAACGCTGAAGTAGTACAGGGGGAAGAGAAAATAGAGGAGGTGGAATTTGCAGGGAGAGACCATTGCAGGTCTAGTCTATGCTAGCTGCAGCAACCTTGCGCTTTGAGTTTTAGGTTTATGAATTTATGTTCTGCCCTCTCGAGAGGTGGCTATCATCAGATTATCTAAATGACAAGCCTGCATAAACGCCTTCCTCGAGTTCGATTGTTCAACTCCGTTGTTTTTGTAAGATATATATATAAAGTTATATATGGAGGGTCCATGTTGATGTTGCTATATACCGTAGCAATTGCCTTATGTCAGAGAGATTTGGTAAACAATTAGCGGTGTGGCTGGTTGAATCATGAAATTCTCAACGCTGACATACAGCACCTGATACAAGATTTCCATTGATTAATTTCCAAACCATTAAACATACATATCTATCTCTTAGTCAAACATTATATTGTAGATTTGAAGTTTTCTATGGGCCTTGTTAGCTGCCGAGCAGCCAAACGGAACCAGAACAGATAACGAGTTCGCCGTCTGTCGCTCACGGCGACGGCGACGGCGACGGCAATTCTATTACAGGAAATTGAAATTACAAGTAAAGTGTTTTGGGAAATCTTGCCCACTCTCGCAATCGCTCCTTACTTTATATCTCTCTCAACTCACTGGCTTGGGCCTTAAGCACAAAGCGTTACAAGCCCATTCAGGCCCAGCCAACTTGACACTTTTCCTTGTCTTCCTCTTGTTCTGGATGTAGACAATGGAAGCCCGGGATGGGTGTTGGTAAATGCTATCCTCTGAAATTATTTATAATTTGTATAGTCTCATAGCGAACAGATATGGTGAGCATTTCACCCGAGAGGGTTTTAAATATCGAATCCACGGGGAGGATGGTATAAGGATAAATGAGGCATATAACTAATCCTCGAGCGGCAATCAAGGATGGGAAAGAATCAAGAGGTAAGAAGATTCCTATGGTTGTCTAGTTCTTATTATTGCAAGCTATGTTGATATTGTTCTTAAAGGGACGTACTCAAAGGAAAGTAAGGGTGAAACTTACTATTCCTCCAGCAACATTGTCCTACGTGTCCTATCTGACGGGAGGTGGAATCCAAAGGAATCAATGGTGGTTTATCACTACCACGAACTACCACCATCCGGAACGATAGAGTGCATTCATAAGTAACTTTGATCTAGGCACCATGCCTACACCTAAGTAAACCCCTCTAATCTATAGATTCCCACGCATTAAAGTACTCAAAGAGTTATGAACATTAAGAATAATACTAACACGAAGATAATATGATACTTACTCAAATAAAAAGTTGATCCACCATAGAAGTCTTAGGATCAGGTGCCATAAGCCTTTGATCCCAGAGGTACAAGCGTAGAGGAGTCACCGACATGTCCGGTGCTTCCCCTTCTTCTCCTCCACTCACTCTTTTGCTCTCAAGAATAGATCTTGAACTCTAATTAAGTTCATTGATCTAATCTCTCAACTTGATATTCACTCTTGATTAGATCTAGTCTAATCTAGTTCTAATGATATATCTAATTAAGCTCTAATTACATGTCTAATTCTACTTCACTAATCCCTTAGAGAGACGGATCCATTCAAGGGATCCCTCTACAACTAAGAGTTAATGAGATAGAATGAGATAGTAATGAATTAGGGTTTCACCACAGGGGGGGTCTTCTTATATAGGCCTTGGCGATGAGCGATAGCCCTTGGATCAAACCGACCTTGGCAACGGTGTAGATACAACCTCAATGTCGGTGGTAAACCGCCATAGAAAGGAGAGGATGACATATAGGTCCCACCGGGCGGCCGGCCATATTGGCTCTCGCGGCGCCGGGGTCCGTGTGTTGTTCGACTCCCCTGTTCCTCCTTCGGTGTCCTCCGGTACTTTCTAGAATGTTTTAGTCCACTTTTCGGGTTGAATTACTTCACGGCCAAGTCTTGTCATCATATGTCTTGTATATTAGGAACTTTCTCCATTATTCTCTGCATTTATCTGTTAAGTCCCTCGAAAATATATAAATCACCAAAACTCATGGAATTATGTTAGTTTAAACCCCTAGACTTATGTTGATATTTATTTTAAGCCCTTATGCAAGTTTAATTGACTAGTAATTTTATGCTATAACGGGTGTCAACAAGCTCCCCAAAGCTTACCTCTTGCTAGTCTCTTAGCAAGACACAAAACAAAATAAAATATTATATTGAACTTCTTACTTGGATCGGGAGTTCTTTGCAACGCTATCACACCTTAAAAAGAGTACACATGCTTTCAAACAAATTTTCTCTCCGGATAAAGATAAACTTGTTTTAAAAATTTTAACTTATTCAATCACCTCTTACCTTTTGGAGCTTATATCTTTCCTTCAATCTTGGGTAATTGAAAGAAAGAATAGTCAAGTCAAGCGGTAAATCTCAAACTCTTTTGATCAACTATCCTTCGGAGTTTTGCTGGTTTTCAAAATAAAACTCAAAGTTCTCGGTGTGACACTCTCTAGTCTCTCATTTGTGGTATTTGTGGATCCTCTCTTAGGTAATAAAGTAATGTTGCCTGTCTCTCATAAGATGTAATATTTTTGTCTTAGGCAATAGCACTCTATACTTTCTTTTCTCTCATCCTATATCTAAAGCTTATATGTGGAGTTCATAGGTAGGAGAAAACTAAACTTACTTACTTGAACATATATTGTAAATTCAAGCAATGGATCCAAAGTCACGAATCACACACCGATCAAGTGGTGCATGTGTATGGTGGATAGAATATAGAGAATATAATAGAGTAGAATAAATAGATGAGGAATATCTTACTTATGCTCCTTAAGGAATTATCTCTCTTTTTGAATTTTGTAGAGAATCTGGGTTGTAGTTTTTCTTTCTTTATTTTAGAGAGGTGGACTCTGCGGCCCTAGACTTTTGTCTTTTACTTCCTCTCTTTAAAGATGTGGGTTCTACTCACCCTCGGACACTTGTCCATTTTTCATCTTTATTTTAGAGATGTGGGCTCTACTCGCCCTCGAACACTTGTTCATTTTTCATCTCTATATATATATATTTTTTTTTTTTTTCTTTAGGGAGGTAGGCTCTACTCGCCCCTAGGACTTTTGTCCATTTTTCATCTCCCTTTTTTTTTTTTTTTTTTTTTTTTTTTGAAGATAGTCTACAACTCAAACCTCTTTTTGCAATATTTGTGAGAGATAAATAAATGCAATGGAGCTTTTGTAAGATATTAGCTAGCAATGAATGGGTAGGAAATATTTTTGATTGCTCTCTCCCGAATAGGAACAGAACATTTTTGTTGGCTAGAGTGAAGTGATAGTGATATATATATGGTGGATAAGTAGAGTGGATATAGCGGAATAAAGTGGAGTGTACATGATCAGCATGATAAGTTTCTAAGGGTCAACAAAGATTGAACAAACTCAATGCAAAGCAAGCGACCTATATATATAAATCAAAAGGTTTTCCTAATCTAAGTAGCATGTATATCCCTGTTTTAAATAGTCCGCTATAGCCCGCTACATAGCCCGCTATAGCCTTTCGAGGCAGGTGCCGCTATTTCAGGTTTATGTACAATTTAGCCGCTATAGCCCGCTATAGCTAAGCTATTAGCTCCGCTATAGCTGTTTTAGAGGCAAACCGCTAAACACCCTTAGCCCGCTATTTAAAACTATGACGTATATATATGGCTGTGGTAGGAGGTTCACACTCTTGTCACACAAGAACTTATCATGTGCACTTTTCAATTTTCAAAATATAAATCTCCGTAAATCTAGTGTCACTAAGAGTAAGATCAAATAGCAGCTCAGACTATCATATATCATATCCATCAATCACCTAGACTTTAGAGCAAGCATTTGCAACTCATAAGTTTCAGATTTAAGGTTTATTTTGCAAATGGAGCTCGAGAGAAATTAAGCTTGAAAGCTAGGTACCGAAAAAGGAATTACAGTGAGCAACTATTCATCATTTCCATGCATGAGATTTATCTTGAGAGATCATTTTATGTTGGTGGAAAAGAAAACTTCTTGCACACTCCTATTTATTTATTTATTTATTTATTTATTTATTTATACTCATACTTTAAAGATCACACTCTACTAAAGACTCTTTAAACAACATTATGAACTATACTCTTAGCAAACTAAGCAAACCAAAATATTAGCTAATAATAATAATAATATAAATATAGTAGTAGAGATACTTATCGTGATAACAGGGGTGCTCTCCCCAAGCTGAATTGAAGTGTCGGGTTTGTTGATGTGGAAGTTGAGGTAGATAGTGATGATGAAGTCATTTATCATGTCTCTTTCCCTCAAATCCTGCTGAACTCAAATAGACAACAAAGCTAGTGGAACTTGATTAAGTGTTAGTGGTTTGCCGCATAAGCTTCATGTGTCTAAAGGTTTTCAAGATGAATCATGATTATTCTATGTAAACTTCAGCAAGATTTCTTTTCTAAATATTTTTGGGATTTTATAGATTTATATGCATGCAAAGAACTATGATGCGAAGACAACTAGATGAATGCATAATTATTTTTATGCCACCACAAAGGGATACCTTTATGGGTTGTTACACGCCACAAAATTATTCACATGGGGCTTGAGAATTTTTCAATGCGGTGCTAATACATAAATGTAAATATGCTAAAGGGAAAATGATTATGCAATGTAAGGAAATAAATACGCTAATGTAAAATGCAAAAAGATGAATATGATATGCAATTGGGGATGCAATGCTAATAATTAAATATGGATAACTACCGATCTTACCTTTTCGGTGAGGGTTCAATGTTTTAAGTCCTTTGAACAAGACTTCTTACCTTGCTCACTCCTCAAGTATATCATCTGATCTTGGTAACTGTGTCTCCTGAGACAATGATCTCTAAGGATGGCATCACCCATGTTGCTTGCATGTCCCATGGTCTGAAAAGTGAAGCTTTGACAGTGGAAGCGAGCAACATCTTGTTTAGTGTGCATGCTTTGTGGGTCAGGACATTTCCTTGTAGAATTCTGGGAGAGTGAGATACTCCTCTACGTTGTGCTCGAAGTATATCCTATTTGCAAAGACAAGGTAGAGATCAAGTGCATGGGCCCCTGTTGGTGGGAAAACACCAACGTAAACCAAAACTTTATTCATTCTTCTCTAACCTTAGGCACATTAAACAAGGCAGAGTTGATGTTTATTATTTATGATGAGACTGATAAGACTACAAGATATAGCATCAATATTAATTGATTATGACTATCTTGCAAATGCGGATGAGCAACATTTTAATTTACATGAATGGGGGCTATGATATCAAGAGAGTGGTTGTTAGGAACAAAGAACTAAACATGTGAAACTTCGTAGTAAGGATACGGTTTGGTTTTGACTCCAAGCATGTTTGATTCTTTATTTATGAGCATGCCATAATTAAGAAAAAGATTAGTTAATGATAGCTTACCTCAAGATGTTACCTTTTATTCAGCTAAGAAGATATCATAACAACCTTGTGGTGGTTATTACCTTTTGCTTGGAGCTTTCCTCATTAGCCTTCTATATATCTTGTTCCTAACTTGTCTCCTTTATTTCATCATCCTTTCTTTCTTGTTCTTTAAATAGTGCTAGGACCTTTTATTTCTCTCATGGTTTTATTCCTGCATCGTTAGTGAACAACACATACCCGAAGGAATATACAAGTAGTAATGAAGCTAGTGTTGTTGCGAGGGATAAAGGTCACTTTCTATGCTACGTAAAAGTTTGTTTAAAGATTTTAGCATAGACCTTTTATATCATATTTTAGTATTCATTTTGTTTTTCTAAAGAAATGATTTTATAAAACCATAAGTTTGATTTTCATGCATCAAAATCATTCAAACTTGTAAGGAAAGAGTAATGGTAAATAGAGAGGTTGCAAACCGGCATGTGGAGTGATGGGGCATGTAAGGAGGAAGAACACCATTGGATTATCCTCGGTGAAATTGGTCTTCTTCTTCCTTGTGCCATTCACTCTCTCATCCTTGAGCAAGTGCTTTTTGTTTATAGACTCTTTTATGGCACTCCTCTTCTTTCTCTTGCTTCCTTTCTAATATAGTGGTTTAGTTTTGCAGTTCATTTCACTCTATGAATAGACTTAGCATAATCCTTTCCTGCAAAATGTTAATGGAAACATACCCGAGGGAATACAACATGGTTGTTGCCCAAGTTTCATATGATCCAATCTATGCTAATGAAAAGATGATTCTTTGATTATTCTTAGTACAGATTTTAATTATCATATCTTATATATCATTTTTGTTTGCTTATTTATTCTAGCATAAAGATCAAGGCAAAGCTGAATTGTGGCAAAAGACTGAGTGAATGAATTGAGACTTACAGTTCTTCCATTAATGATGAATGAGCCGTGTCTTTTGCACAATGTTGGAGTGCATTATATGCCTTGCTTCATCTCTCGATCTGAGTTCATATCTTGACTTTCCCCAATTGTATTTGAGAGTTTGCATTGGTTAGTCCAACAAAAATATTCCAACATCTACTACAACATACTATTGATTCAAAAAATCAACCTAGACACCACGTCTAATTTGATTTAGGAAGGCATTTTAACCTAAGCACCATGCTTAATTTAAAAACCTTTAGAAGTAAAATCAACACACCCTCGGGTTCAAAAAATCAAACTAGACACCTTGTCTAATTTAATTCAGGAAAACAACTTAAACTAAGCACCATGCCTAATTTAAAGAAGGTGTATGAAAATACATCAAAACCAAATCATATAATATAGTAGATAATGGTAACATGAAAACTTTTAAAGAAATTTATTCAAACAGAGATGAAATAGTGTAGTACATGAGCATGTCTTTAAGGTAACAACAACCAAGGTAGGGTAGCAACATGGCAAG
Source organism: Hyparrhenia diplandra (assembly GCA_015847255.1). Classification (NCBI taxonomy): domain Eukaryota; kingdom Viridiplantae; phylum Streptophyta; class Magnoliopsida; order Poales; family Poaceae; genus Hyparrhenia; species Hyparrhenia diplandra. The sequence continues at coordinate 56,372 of JADLZK010007758.1, read as the reverse complement.
AATTATATGCGTGATTTAATGTTGCTCAATAATTGGTTAGACATACCTTTACATTATCATTCTTCGTTCTCTTTGTTCTAGATCTGAAATGGTTAGTGACAAAAATACACGAAGGAATATTCACAATTTATATTTCTATGCTCACTACACAAGGGGGTGTTATTAAAAAAGGTCTATACTCAAATTACTTCCCTCTAGGGTACTTGTTTTAAGATAAAAAAAGCTCGTCCTTAGGAAATCTCCAAAGATGATTCAAGATGATGAAGGGGTTTTCCTTAAATCACCAATCTCAACTATCAAGCCAATAAGATCAACAACCACCCTTTCTAAAACATTATGAACAATTATTTCAAGGGGGTTTAAGATCTTATAAGTGGCTAGATTAGAGATGGTAATTAATTCAAGAGTTTGCTCACATGGGCAAGGATTGGATAGAAAATTTAGAATATAACTCTTATGCTCATGGATATTCTCCAACTATGGATAATGATCTTTCTCGGTCTTCCTTGGATCCTTCATGATATCTATACTTGGGCTTTCTAAGATCGTAGGTAGACTCATGAAAAAGAACACTAGAGGATTCATTGGGGTCAAGGATGAGGTTGAAAATGTGTTTGGATAAGTTATCTAATATGGAATAGAAGGAAAGAGACATAAATGGATTCTAGATAGCTTTGCTCTCCTTCTATGGCATTATTAGATATGCCATCCTTGGGCTCCCAACGTCCTTTGTAAGAATAAGGATACTTTCTAAGAGATTCTTCTCCAAGAGTATTTGGTTTATAGGCACTTAAAGGGTCTCCTATGAAGCTAGAAGTTTGTCTCCCAAAGTCATCACCATAAAAGATTCAAGGGTAGAATTACTTCTTCCCTTGGAGGTATTTAGAATATTGATGAATTAGGATTGGTAGCTGTATCAAGGGATTGGAATGATTATGATCCGGCTATCAAAAACTTCTTCTATGGTCTAGAGGATGTTTCCTTCTCTTCCTTTGGGCGTTTATGAAAGAATTCTAAGAAAGAGATCATTCCCGGGCGAGTTTGTCAAGGACAAACCTTGCTTAGAAAAAGGAAAGAAAAGTTCCTCCGAAAAAACGCATGATGGTTATGCCAACAACTTTTCTAGGATGAGGTCCCAAATACATTATCCTTTGTAAAGGATAGGATTTGGCCCGAGGTTAACTTCAGAATTCCCTCCTATAATGGGTTGTTTCATGATCATTTAGATCAACCTTAGACACAGCTCATGGCCAAATGATAGGATAGGTTCTAAAGATTCTAGTGGCTCTGAACTTGTGCTTATGGGTGCAGCATAAAGATAGGTGTGGAATCCGAGGATCCCAAAAAAGATATAAATAGAAAAGAAAATATAAAAAGAAAAACTAAACTAAGATATGGTACAAGATTAGTTATGCTCAATGTTTTCTCTCGCAACCATTCCTCCCCGCAACGGCGCCAAAAAATGCTTGTTGGTAAATGCTATCCTACTGAGAATTATTTATAATTTGTATAGTCTGCAAGCGAACAGTCATACGGTGAGCATTTCACCCGAGAGGGTTTTTAAATATCGAATCCACAGGGGAGGATGATATAAGGATAAATGAGGCATATAACTAATCCCCCCGGCGGCAATCAAGGACGGGAAAGAATCAAGAGGTAAGAAGATTCCTATGGTTGTCTAGTTCTTATTATTGCAAGCTATGTTGATATTGTTCTTAAAGGGACGTACTCAAAGGAAAGTAAGGGTGAAACTTACTATTCCTCTAGCAATATTGTCCTACGTGTCCTATCTGACGGGAGGTGGAATCCAAAGGAATCAATGGTACTGTCACTACCACGAACTACCACCATCCGGAACAGTAGAGTGCATTCATAAGTAACTTTGATCTAGGCACCATGCCTACACCTAAGTAAACCCCTCTAATCTATAGATTCCCATAGATTAAAGTACTCAAAGAGTTATGAACATTAAAAATAATACTAACACTGAAGATAATATGATACTTACTCAAATAAAAAGTTGATCCACCATAGAAGTCTTAGGATCAGGTGCCATAAGCCTTTGATCCCAGAGGTACAAGCGTAGAGGAGTCACCAACATGTCCGGTGCTTCCCCTTCTTCTCCTCCACTCACTCTTTTGCTCTCAAGAATAGATCTTGAACTCTAATTAAGTTCATTGATCTAATCTCTCAACTTGATATTCACTCTTGATTAGATCTAGTCTAATCTAGTTCTAATGATATATCTAATTAAGCTCTAATTACATGTCTAATTCTACTTCACTAATCCCTTAGAGAGACAGATCCATTCAAGGGATCCCTCTACAACTAAGAGTTAATGAGATAGAATGAGATAGTAATGAATTAGGGTTTCACCACAGGGCGGGGGTCTTCTTATATAGGCCTTGGCGATGAACGATAGCCCTTGGATCAAACGGACCTTGGCAACGGTGTAGATACAACCTCAATGTCGGTGGTAAACCGCCATAGAAAGGAGAGGATGACATATAGGTCCCACCGGGCGGCCGGCCATATTGGCTCTGGCGGCCGCCAGGGTCCAGAGTGTTCTGGACTCCCTGTTCCTTCTGGTGTCCTCTGGTACTTTCTAGAATGTTTTAGTCCACTTTTCGGGTTGAATTACTTCACGGCCAAGTCTTGTCATCATATGTCTTATATATTCCGGAACTTTCTCCATTATTCTACGCATTTATCCTGTTAAGTCCCTGAAAATATATAAATCACCAAAACTCATGGAATTATGTTAGTTTAAACCCCTAGACTTATGTTGATATTTATTTTAAGCCCTTATGCAAGTTTAATTGACTAGTAATTTTATGCTATAACAGGTGTCAACAATGGGGTCTGCTGACATCCCCCTCTCCTTGAGTGCCTGGATGTCCCCAGGCCGGAGCACCACCGTGAAAGCGCTATGTAGAGCCTCGCATCTTCCCAGTAGCGAGATCATCATCCAAGCCGCACCACTTGACCAGTACACTGGTACAGAAGACGTCTGCGCGATGATGAAGCCGAGTCTTCGGGACGCGCTCTGAAACTGGAGCATATCATCACCGTCTGGTAGAGATGCCTGAATGGGGACTGAAGATGGTGGTGCTGCTTTCAACAGAGAAACATGGAAGACGGGGTGGATCATAGATGATTACGGAAGCTGGAGCTTGTAGGCAACCGAACCAATCTTAGCCAGGGATCTTGAAGGGACCAAAGTATTTGAAACATAGCTTTTGGTGGGAGCGCGCCAAGGAAGACGCGCACATAAAGGCTGGAGCTTGAGGAAGACCGACTCACCCACTTGAACGAGCGTTCGGAGCGATTCTTGTCGGCTTGATTTTTCATGCGTTGACGGGCCCTCAAGAGATGCCGACGAACAGCGGCACGCGCATGGTTTCTCGCTCGCCCAGCATGGTCGTCGCATCCGACCACAGGTAAAGCGAAGCATCGCGATACCGAACCGACGGGGAGGGTGGCCATACAATACCTCAAACGCGAGTCGTGCCCAAGGCTGAATGCTCACAAGTGTTGTACCAATACTCGGCCAAGGATAGCCATTTGATCCATTAGCGGGGACAGGAGTGCACAAAAAACAGCGCAAATATGTCTCAAGGCATTGATTAACGCGCTTCGGTTTGCCCATCGATTCGGATGGTAAAATTCGAGCTCATAGACAAAGTTGACTTGCAAAGAAAACCAAACAATTCGCACCGAAATTGCTTGAGAAAATCGGTCCACGATCGGACACTATGTATTGTGGCAAACCATGGTGCTTGAATATGGAGTCAAGAAAGACCCGAGCAACCTTTGGGGCCGTGAAGGGGTGGTGCAAAGGGATGAAATGAGAGTATTTGCTGAACTTGTCAACTATAACCATGATGCGTTAGAGTATCCGAGGTGGGCAAACCATTAATGAAATCCATGGTAATAACTTCCCAAGCTTGGTGTGGCACGGGCAAAGGGGGACAGGAGGCCGGGGTACTTAACCTGGTGCGGCTTAGCCTACAAGCGATGGTATAGGAAGCTACATACTCCTTGACACCGCTTCATACCGCGCCAAGAAAAAGCAGTTTCTTGATCTGGCGTATGTCACAGAAAGCCGGAATGGCCTCCTAAGGCACTATCATGAAGTGCGAGAGATGATGCGCCGTTGTAATGCAACATGAGAACCAATCCAAATGCGACCTTGATATCGCGGGAACCCGTTCAAAGAAAGTGAAAGGTGGGTGACTATCGTGGTTAATCGCCAACTCTTGCAACAAAGATTGTGATTCAGGATCGGCGTCATAAGCGGATACCACATCGAGAGCCAAGTAGGAAGAGCTATCAAAGCAGACACGCAAATGGGCGGGAGGACTGGGGTAGTGGCGGGACAAGGCATCACCTGCGGCATTGGAGTTACCTAGCTTGTAGATAATTTTATATCTTGCAATCCAGCCGGTTTATGTTGCATCTTAAGCCGCCCGGTGTATTCAATCTTTGTTCATCATGTGCATGAGGCTCCGTGATCGAGAATATGGCAAATTCAGCATCTTTGAAGGTAGGACCGCCAACGCTCAACCGCGACTAGGATGGCGAGGAACTCCTTTTCATAAGTTGAGAGCAACTTGGTACGAGGACCCAGCCTTCTTTGCCGACATATGCGAGCGGATGACCATCTTGAAGGAGGACTGCACCAACTCCCGATTCACTAGCATCGCTTTGAATCGGAACTACTTGGTAAAATCTGAAGAGCAAGAACCGGTGCGAAACTAATGCCCGCTTAATAGTGTCAAAAGCCTCGGCGTGGATTGAGGTCCGGACAAAGAATGTTCCCTTCTTTAGCAAGTCGATTGGGTCGAGCCGGTGAAGCAAAATTTTGGACAAATTTTTACGGTAATAGCCGGCAAGGCCCGAAAAAGCTGTGAAGCTCCTTAACATTCTGTGGAGTAGGCCAATGCTGAATAGAGTCAATTTTGCTTGGATCAGTGGAGACTCCTTCATGACTGACAACATGGCCAAGGTAGGAGATGGACTGTTTAGCAAAATGACACTTGGAGAACTTGATCTTCCAGGAATCTCTGGAAAGTAGACTGAACACTTGATGCAAGTGCTGTAGATGCTCTTCAAATGATCTCGTCGAACATCGTCTTCATGTTTGGCTCCATCACGCCGCACGCCCGCTGCCGACGGGTGAAGTGGGGTGAGGGAGAGGCTCCAGCGGGCGGCTGGATCGACGGAGCTGATACCAGTGTTAGCTGCCGAGCAGCCAAACGGAACCAGAACAGATAACGAGTTCGCCGGCGTCTGCTACGACGACGACGACGACGAATTCTATTACAGGAAATTGAAATTACATGTAAAGTGTTTTGGGAATTCTTGCCCACTCTCGCAATCGCTCCTTACTTTATATCTCTCTCAACTCACTCGGCTTGGGCCTTAAGCACGCAAGCGTTACAAGCCCATTCGGGCCCAGCCAACTTGACACTTTTCCTTGTCTTCCTCTTGTTCCTGGATGTAGACAATGGAAGCCCAGGATGGGGTCTGCTGACAGGCCTGTTTACATTGAGTACGTAAACTGAAAATCACCCGCAATTAAATTTACTTTTCAAGATGACGATGGAGACAAAATTTAACTTGTAGCATAATCAATCAACGATATGAATCCCAAAGATTAGCTCGTATTTATTGAGGACGAACTGTATCTTGATAGATACTTACATTTTATATTTCTATGTAGTTCATTGATGCACACTCTCAGAAGAAATAGCTCTGGCAATGCCTAGAAGCGTACTCCCTCCGTCCCAAAATAAGTGTCATTCTTGCTTTCCAAAAAGTCAACGTTTACAAAATGCCGGTAATTATATATTTTGAAATATATAAATATTTACGCTAAGTAATTAAAATCATCGGAAAGATCTTCAAGTCTAGTTTTTTAATAAATTTATTTGAAAATTTAAATATTGCACGTATTTTCTATAAACTTAGTCAAAGTTGAAAAAGTTTGACAGACACACTTCCCGTAACGTCATTCTTTTTTGGGACGGAGGGAGTATTTGTGTATAGTGAGGAACGGTTGGGTTGAGAATCGAGCCGTGGCTCGCCTGGCTAGAATCGCTGGTGTGCGTCCTACCCGCTGCGTCACGAAGCCCGGCGGCGACGCCGGTGTCTCACCGGGAACTAGGTTCCTTAATCATTTCAGATTTGAGCCTCTCAACGCTGCGTGGACAAAGGGACTATGGCGTGCCCGTCATTGGAGCCTCGATGACTCTAGTGATCTCTCCAAGGACGTGTCTTTGTATCTATGTATAGTTGTAGGTCTGGTTGTATGCAGGTAGTGTGTGCGTGAGGTGTGCGTGTGTGTGGTGTAGCTGTTTCCGGATGAGAGGTGTCAAAAAAAAAAAAAAAAAAGAACGGTTGGGTTTCCTTATGGTGGAATTTGTCCACCTGGGTTCAAGTCCTCCACTTGGCACGGGTGCTTTCGCATTTTCATGGATTTATTTCAGGATTTAATGGCTACATGAGTGCCCTACATCCAGTTTCATTTCAAGTACCCTCTCTTTGTATTACGTAAGCTCGGCTACAAGTGCTGCTACAATCTATGGATGTAGATGAAGCTGAGTCACCACCTGAGGACTAGAATGCCCTCTTGGCGAAGAACGCGAGTCGCCCGAGCAATGGTGGCCTCCGGGACACCACCGAGATGACCTGAATTGAATGGACATGGGTGACAGTCTTCCTAAATGGGGTTTCATGTCACGGTTTCTAACACATTTAGATTTTGGAAAGCGGTGCGTAAGAGTTTCATCGTCATGAAACTCTCTCTACTCCCATGAAACTCTTATCATCTCTCTCATCATTAATACGATGCCACATCAGCCTAATTAATGCCCATGAAACTCTAATGAAACTCCATTGAGACTGACCTAAATCCTCCAATTGCCTAGTTGACCGGTTATGTGAATAGTCGCGTGCATATGGATGGGTTGAAGATGCTAGGGCGCCTCCCCTTATATAGTTGCGTTGTGGGCTAGGGGCCGACCCTAGACGATCTAAGGGTTGCCGCCGATCATGACAAATCTAATTAGTTGGATATATATAGCACATGAACCAGAAATTAATAATTAATTAATTAAATTTTTTTTTATTAATCTTGGGATTAGCCGAGGTCACTTTCCAACAATATTTTGGTTTACTTTCTCTAAAAAATAAAAAATCTGATATGAAAATCACATTGCATATGTCATAAGTAAACATGGGTCAAAAAAATGGAAGGAATCATAGGACATGATACATACAAAGTAAAGCCCATACACAGAAATGCAGCAAACCTTATTTACAATCAGCTTGTTCGTTTGGTCAGTCCGGTACTGGTGCTGATTTATTGTAAGATAAAAAACCGCTGGCTGGCTGCTTGGTGGTTGGTGGCTAGACTGATTTAGTGTGAGTGGAAATCACTGTTGGTTAGCCAACCCGAATAGGCTGAATATAAACTTCAACCAGGCTATATACTCCCTTCATTCCAAATTACAAGTCGTTATTTTTTTTCGTTCATCCATTTTATTATGTATCTGACATACTATTATATCTAGACGTATAGCAAAATGGATGTATCAAAACACTCGAAGAGACTTATTATAAAGTGAAATGAAGAGAGTATATATAATAATAAAGATTCAACGGATAAATAAGACGAAGGGGAAGGAAAAAGATTCATTGTTGAGTGAGCCGAGAACATGCATGGAGTCCAAGCCTTTTTTTTTACTTCTATCTACTAGAAGTGTAGTAGTGTAGTATACTCGATCATTATCGCTTCAGTAGTAAAATTGTGCTGGATTCTGGTGCCTTTTACGATGTGCATATGTAGGCACCTGCTGGTGCCTCCAATGTCGTGCATGCTCCATAGGCCTCTGGTGTGCCGGCCTCTGATGGTGCGCTCGTGCCACAGGCCTCTCATGATAATGATATTCCATGGGCCTCTGCTGATGATATTCGTACGCTACGGGCCTCTGCTGATTTTCATGCGCTATGGGCCTCTGATACTCTTGGGCCACGGGCTTCTGACGTCCACCTATCTGAACAGGTGAGTCAACGTCCATCGAACCTAGGTTCACCAAGCCCACAACAACAAGGCCTTAGGCTTAACTCAACCTAAAAATTAAAACTAGTCTGATGGGTGAGGATTGTCCCATCACATTCCAACCTTCGACTCCGGTACCACTTTTTAGAGTGCGCAGCGGATTTCGATACGACCCACTATACCCACGAGTTGACACCCCATCAAGCCCAAGTCCAATGGGCCCACAACAATAATGTCTTGGGCATAACTCAACCCAAAAGACTAGACTGATGGGTGATGATTGACCTCACCTATATGTTGTGCTCCTCCACCATCACTTTTTAATGTGAGACTAAACCTAACACCTTCAGATATCTTAATGAAATATTCGTGATCTCCTTTGTGTTGCTTCTAGTTTATATCTGTATGTTTGTATGCATTAAGTGTTAAAGTTTATTTACGATATGAACTAACGAAAGACTTCAAAAGGAAAATTCCTTGCCAAGTCTTTCATTAGTTCATATTGATTTTGTCAGCTTGTGGAATACCTGTTAAATTGCATTTCTTCTCTGTTATGCAGAATATTATTTATCAAAACTGATAGAGATTACAGAGTATCTATATATGAGCCCTAATTTCGTACCCTTTGCTTAACGATTGCCTTAAACATGAATATGCGTTAGGTACAGAATGGCACCTTCATGTACATATAATTATTCTTATCACAATCTGTATGATGCATGTTCACATAGTTGAAGATTACATCTGGATCGAGTAGGTATGGAAGGGGTGAGTGTGTACGCCTTCAAGAAAATGGAAAAAAGAAATAATTCTTTACATTTCAAAAGCACTCAAAGAGTGGGCGATTTTCGTGGTCTCCTAGCTGTTTCTGTAGCAGGTCCACAAGCTTGGGCTTGTCACCGCAGCACGTGATCTGAAGTTCTCTCAGTCGGTGCAGGAGTGGCACGCCAACAACGCCGTTCTCATCGTCACTCAACCTAGAGCACTGTTTGAGCCACAGCCATTCGAGCTGCGGCGTCGATGCTCCTTCGATTACCAATGACACCAGGTCTTCCAGGCGGTTGAGGTCAATGAGCTTAAGCTTGGCAAATTTCCCAGTGCCAAGGAGAAGTTCTCGCCCTATGTAGGACATCCTCCATAGATGTAGACCCGTGAGGTTTGGGAGATCACCGAGCATCTCAATGGCATCTTGCTCCAGCTCTGTGGCAAGCAGCTTGATCTTGGTGATGTATTGGAGGAGCCCAATCCACGAGGGAAGCCTACCAAGATGGCCACAGAGGCGAAGAGTGATCAGATGCAGCGGGGGTGATTCTATCATGTCTAGGCAATGAAATAACCCGCTCTTGCTGCCTAGCCTAGAGCGCACTTCCAGGTCTCTAAGACTGACGAGCTCATGGATCATGTTGCAGAATTCGCGGCCATCTCTGTCGGTGAGCTCAGTTATTTCAAGGCTCCACAGGCCAGCCAACTTGCTTATGTCCTTGAATACGCGCTGGCCATCTTTGCCGACATCCACCGTGCCTAAGTTATGCATGCTTTTTAGCCTTCCAAAGCCAGCAGGAAGCCTTAGACCGCTGTGCTGCCCAATAGTCGTCGTCGTCATGGAGGCTAATTTTTCTGGCATTACTAATGCTGCTGCTCATTGCCCTCCAGGAGGAGAAGCATGGCCTGGATGGCAAAGGAGCTCATGGTGTTGTCGTCATCGTGCAGCATGCCGTTTCCGGCCATAAGGTGCCGCAACCTCTCAAGCTTGGTAACTCCTTGTGGGATTGTGGTGACCTTGGTGCCTCGGATGTCCAGTGACTGTAGGAACTTGAGCCTTCCCACCGACTGCGGTAGTTTGGTGATGCCTGTCTTTTTGAGCCCCAGGTACTTGAGCTGGCGAAGCTCGCCGATACCCGAGAGGTGCTCATCCGTGGCATTGATGCTGTCCTCCAGGTCGAGGACTCGGAGCATCCTCATCCTGGAGGGAATAATTAGGCGCGGCGGGCACTCTCCATTGACGGTCAGTGACCGGACTTGCGACATGTTGCTAATGCCCCCAGAACGTCGCTGCCGGCCGGCCAGCGGCAGTCGCTGGTGATTACCAAGTGCCGGATCTTCTCCCGTGGGAGCCTCGACGGAAGGCGGGCGTTGAGGACGAACAGTTGGTTCTCCTCAGCGGCCTTAGCCAGGATGATCTCCCGCATCATGTCATGAACCTGGGCCGTGTTGATCCTGTCGTTGAGGTTGACCCAGGTGGTGGCCGGTTGGATCATGCTCCTGCTGATAAGCTGGTTGAAGTAGTTCTCCCCGATGTCCTCGGGGTCCATGCCGCCGCCGCCGCCTGAACTAGTCTCCGGCACGAGCCCCTCGGCCATCCATCGCCATGACACCCGGGTTTGGCGAAGCTCGCGATACTTGGGAAAGATGCTAAGGTAGAGGAAGCAGGACTTGAGGTGGTACGGCAGCCCCTCGTAGCTGGATGTGAGGACATTAGTTATCTCTTCAAGGCGCGGGTTGCCCTTGAGCTCTGACCCGAGGTGGTCGTGCAGCTTCTTCCACTCCGCCGGCGTCTTCATTGTAGCCAGCAGCTTCCCGACGGCGGCGACCGCAAGAGGCAGCCCACAGCATCTCTTGAGGATGGGATCCACCATGGGCATCAATGGCCCGGCCTCCTCTAGTTGCACCTTCTTGCAGAGGAGCTGGAAAGACTCCGTGTGTGAGAGACAGTCGAGCTTGCGCACATGCCTGGAACTGGAACAGTGCATGGCGACACCCTCGTCCCTCGTGGTCACCACAACACAGCTCCCCGTGCTGCCATCCGGGAGAGCCCGCCTGATGTTCTCCCACTCGGCGATGGTCAACACGTCGTCCACAACCATGGCGTACTTCCTGTCACGAAGGTGGCACATGACTTTGTTGATGTGCCGCTGCTGTGACTGTGACCGTGGCTCCTCCGGCTCCATTATTTCTAGCTGGCTGGCCAAGCTCGAGATGAACTCAGCCATGACGAAGGGGTGTGGCACGGTGACCCAAGGTCGGAGCTGGAACGCCTGCCTCAGCTTCGGGCTTCTCAGCACGTCCCTGGCGAGCACCGTCTTGCCGACGCCGCCGCTACCCCAGAGAGCGAACACCCGGAGCGGCTCGCTGCTGGGCAAGCTCACGAGGCGGTCGACAAGCTCCGCCCGATGCTGGTCACGTCCTACGAGCTCCGATTCCTCGGTGGCGATGCCGGCGGCGAATTTCCCGGCATCAAAAAGCTGGTGCTCGATGGTGATGTCGTGGACGGCAGCAGGGCCGGTGGGCTGGACGACGATGCTGTAGCGGAGGTTCCTTTTGCTGATCTCTTCCACCCTGCCTTTGACTTGCTTTATCCGGACGGCGATTTGGTGCTGAGTTCTCAGCCGACCGGGAGACCAGCTGAGCCACCGTGCACAAGGCGGCAGGTCGTCGTCGCAGCATCCCACTAGAGAGCCGCCACCGAGGTCGAGGGGCAAGGTACTCCTGGAGGCAATCCTCCACGTCGTACGCCAGGTCACGGACCTGCTTCACCCATATCTTGGCGACCTCGTTGCTGGCCCGGTGATCTGCGCCGGCCGCGCGCAGGAAGGCTTGCATCATCTCCAGCTCGTTGGTGATGAAGGACACCTCCTCGTGGACGCCGAGCAGGAGTACGGCCTCATCGCCCAGGGCGTTCTTGGCCACCGGCAGCAGCGTATCGAGGGTGAGCTTGGCCAAACTCAGCGCCGTCGCCTCCATGGCTGCCCACAACTTAATTGAGTTGCAAGCTAATAATGCGCATGCACTATGTGAGTGTATGTGGTATAGATACTATTGGTTTACTCAAAAGGGACTATATGATCTTAACTCTGGATTTAGCATTGTACGTAGCTATATCAAGTGGGAGTATTTATAGCCTAAAATGGAATCGTACGTGCCGCACCTTTCAAGGCCCCTGCTTAGATTTTAGCCATCTGACACCACGTATATCTTACTAATAACTTTTCTTCTCAAATACGCAGGAGATCTGCATATCATTGTATTAAATAGGAAGGTGAATTTGTTATTTTACAACGGCTACGGAAAAGATGGCACCCCGAGGAATCCACCGGAACGGCTACGAGTAATTTACCAAAAAGAAATGACGGGAGGTGGCGCTATGGACTACTCGCTACGAAGACTGCCAAGGTCCCTTGCACCCACCTCAAACTAGTTACGTATGCTAGAAACTCTTGTAAAATCAATAATCCAATAGCCTCTAACGACTAATAGTCATCAAAGCTATTCTATTTTCTTAAAAATACCCACCTCTGTCATTATAAAAAACACAAATAACCGTCCTAAATCTGCATCCGAATTACCCATCTCAGACAATATAAAAGATAATCGAAAGTATCCAACAAATTTGTATATAAATTACACATCATTTCCGTTATTATATGTACTCTAAGTAACATGTTTTGACGTAATTTACACATAATTAAGCCTATATATGTTTCTAATTTATTTGCTTCTATCCAACTCGATCTGCTGTTATTAAAGATGAACTAAAATATCGCCTCGAATCTATTTCTAAGTTACCAACACCCACTACTACCAAAACATATGCCTATATATGTTTCCAAATTACCCACTCTACCGCTATTAATTAATATAGAAAACTAACTCAAAATAAACATATACACTATATGCCAACATGTAGTATACATGCATGTGTGAGGGATATATATTTCTATAGTTTGGTAATCGTGATAAAGATCCCTTTAGCGAACCAGCGGTGACACTGATCATTCTTCGTTCATTTAATATTTATATTAATACTCCATGACAATAAATATGTCTTATTAATACTTCATGATAGCAAATATGTAAGACATAACTTTAAATAAATATTATTGAATCGAATGTTGTAACATATCTACATTGATAGTTTAATTGTAAGCAGTCCATCTTTATGAAAATTACTACTACAAAGATAATTGTTTACAAGGGAAAATTGACCATAGTGGTGCAGGCTGAGATTGTTGTTTACACACCATTGTACTAACTAAAAAGTGCAATCTAGGACCTACAGTCCTTTTTCTGATGAAATATAAAAGGAGAGTTAATAAGAATAAGAGTTTCAACTTAACTGTGGATGAAAGAAGATTGCAGCAACTAACAAAAAGTTAAAAGTCAAAATTTTAGATCCACACCAACGGCGCACAGGTTGCAACTAGAGCTGGTATAATTTAAGCTAAGGTTTCAACTAAACATAAATGATGATAAACGAAGGTGCGATTCATAGGGGAATAACTAAGAATATACATGTGGATTTATTACGACATGACAACTGTGCAGAGATTATGAAGTTTCTAATGGGTATTGTGTTAGCAAATAGGCGGAGAGAGAAAAGAGAAACAAAAATAAACAATTTTGATTAGTTGTATGTTCTAAATTTACCAATGAACAGCTAAGGCTTATGTCTCCTAGGATTTTGGTCCATGTAGGAGCACGGATTGACGGACTAGTTTATGTGCAAATTTTTCCTCCCTATATATAACAAATAAACTAGTACTGTGTGGAGTCACTAGCAATAATAATAAGGCATAGTAGTAACCTGCACAAACTTACTGTGTGGAAAAAATATACTTGACATATGTGTAACATAACTAGTAAACCGCAGAACATATTAAAACAATGAACAAATTTTAGTAGTAATGTAGTTACAACTTATCAGTACAAGACTTGACAGATAATTAGGAACTCTAGATTTTGCTAGCCATGTAGCACCACTAGATTAAAAAAATATGGCATGGTGAAATATAAGGTACTATGTAGCAAGTCCAACATGACATGTTTCTTGGCAGTGATATGTAGTGTTTCCTTGTATGTTGTATTAGAATTTACTAGTACTAGAATTGCTACCTACCAACTTTAGGTGCTGATTGCTATCAACGTACAGAACAAGGAAAACGTGAGATTGAAGAACTCCCTTATGGATTTTTTCCGATCAGTAGCTGATGCCCTGCCATTATCTAAAGTGGAAGAGCATAAATTCCTGAAAGGATTGCCTTCGGTCCGTAGCGTAGATGCCCAACCACTATATAAAGTGGTGGAATGGCATATATACCTAAAGTGATGGCCATTACCAAAGGATCTATTTGCTAAGCATCTGAATATATATGCAGATATCAATCCCATTCTTGTTTGATGAACACATTTACCCTCAAATTATACTTTGCAATATATCACTACTATTGATGGAGTGCACCACTAGATCAATCTTAATTGATGGTAAATGTCGTAGTCTTCGTGCTAATGTTGTATCTTGTGCTGATCCTATTGCTGCAGCAGAAGAAGATATGATGATGAAGGCAATGAATAGGGCGGCGGTATGTAACACTACAAGAAAACGCCGACTAGTGACGCAAAAAAAAAAAAAAAAAAAAAAAAAAAAACCGCGTTTCTCATCATAAACCGCGATTTACGCTGGTTGTTCACGAAAAACCTTCCGTCATTAATCGAAAGTCCACAAACTGCGATTAGTGACGATCCCTTATTTTTGCCATGTCACCAATATAATGACGCGTGCAAATCGTCATTACAAAAACGTCATAACTTGGTTCCTGCAGCTTTGCCACATTGGACAGAATCTGATGTGGCATCTGATGTGGCATGCCAATTGTGACGAACTATTTCATCATAAAATGAATTTGGCCCATTTGTTGTTGGGTTGAGCCCAAAATTGTTCCTGCAGGCCGATGTTGTTCAGATAGCCCAAAATTGATTTCTATAAGGCCCATTTGTTGTTGGGTCAGGTCCAAATTTGTTTCTGGTGAGCCCATTTCTGTTGGGTCGAGTCAATAGTTGTGCACATTGTTTGCGGCACTTTCTGTAACGTTAATTTGAATAAAATTGACTTTTGGCCCAATTATATGTGGGCTAAGCCCACTGAAGGCTAACATGAAATTAACCAATCGTGCCTCAATATTAATTGATTTCATTTCAATTCTGATCCTGTTGGCAAAATAATAAACAGCACATATTTATTTATACAATAAAACAAACTGTTGTTTCCCATCAAGAACTACCATATTGTTCATCACATATGACAAACTATTACAGGATAACAGTCTCACAAAGAACACAGATTAACAAAGCTACATCCAGGTCATTATCTCAAGAGACAGTGGAGCATTGATCTTAACCTCTTCATCTTCTACTGCTAAGCAGTAGACGAAGGAGTTCTTCACTGTCTTCAGTTAGCTTCTGCAACCTCTTTATCTCAGCCGACTGCATTTTCAGAGTTGATTCTGATTCTTCTGTCTTCTTCAAGCTACATAACTCTTTCTGGTGAGCAACAAACCGTTGTCAAAGTTGTACCCAATCCAGTTTGGGAGCGTCAACTTGCTCTTCATCAACACTGCTGCATAAGGATTTGGTACACATTCTTGAGTACTCCGCTGCCTCTGCACGTTCTTGTTTGGGAAGAAGCATCATTGACTTGGTAGCTTCCATCCAGCTATTTCGCCAGAAAAATTCGCTAAGGGCGGATCTCTGTGTTTTTGTGGGTCGTACTACTTAGTACTATTAAGTGCGGAGCGTGCCGATATACATTCGTATACAAATAAAGTAAATGTGCAATAAAATACATAAGGGACAAAAGTTCAGGGAAATATCACTTTATTATTCACGAGAGAATTACAAAGTACAATTTCCCACTTAAAAAATATATTTGCGCCGAGCCTCATCCGACAATCAAGGGATTGCGTGGCTTCTGGTTCATGGGGCCTCGGAAGGCCTCCAATTAATTACATCCGGGCATTAGGCCCACGGAATACCTCCGATTAAGCTATGTTGATGGTCATTGTTGTCGTCTCTGAATAAATAAGAGTTGTCTCCCAAATATATGCATAAGCACAAATGAATGAAATGGTGAAGTGCTAGAGCCTCGTCGGCCTCTAGCAAAGGTATCCGCCTCGTCGTGTGGATCCCATAATGAAGTCAAGTGTTCGGCCTCGCCGGTCACGAACAATGATCCCGCCTCGTCGGTCGCGGAAAAAGAACATCCCAGCCTGCCTTGGTATGCGGGAAGAAAATGACTTCATATGGTCACCGGCCTTGACGGTGCGTAAAACATGGTAGGTGGTGAATATGAGACTTGTGCTCACGACACATTCAGGAAATTGCTCCTTCGTGAGCTTCGATATCATTGGCGTGACAGCTCGCCAATTTGCATATGCGGCGTGTGAACTCGGCGCTTTGTCATGACTTGGAATTTTGTAGACGTTGTAGCTGGATTTCCAGGTTTGTCGGACTTGTCGGAGCCCATGGCTTGCTTGGGCCGAGAAATCAACATTGGGCCATTGACAATAGGCCAAACAATAATCACGTCGAGCTGACTTGTGACTTGTGCACATGTATGCTTTGCTCACGTATAGGCTTGCATGCTACTGTAGCTTTTCATTTTCTTGTCATTTACAAGAGTGTACCAATACATGTATATGGATATGTATTTCTGGGCTCCTATACTGCTGAAACCTTGCGAGGTGGGCCATTGCCGGGCCGCATTACGCCGTCGCCGTGGTCATTCTGGCGTCGTTCTCGTCATGTTGAACTCACTCCTGCCACGTCGAGCCATCGCCGGGCTGTACTATCCCGCCGCCATCGTCACTCGGCCGCCGTTCCGGCCATCATCGAACTCATTGCTGTCACGTCGGGCCATCGTCAGGCTCACTGCACTGCTGCCATGTTGGGCTATTGCCGGGCCACACTGCTCCGGCGCCGTTCTGACCATCATCGACGGACTCGTTGTTGCCACGTCGGGCCATTTTACTTGCTGCTAGCACATCTTGTTGCTTGCCGCTGTGTTCTCGCCGGGATGCCATCGCCATGCCACGTCGGGCCATTGCCGGGCCACACTGATCTGCCGCCACTGTTGCTCCGGCGCCGGCCATCGCTGGACTCTTGCTGCTGCCACGCCGGGCCATCGAGTGCCGCGGTTGCCGTGACCGTGGCTCATCATGCCAACGCAGGAATGTGTATGTACGTGTGCATGTTCTTCGCCGGGCTGCCGTCTCTTGACACCTTGCATGCTGCCAGTGTGTATACGCCGATGACCAGGACGTGTTGGCCGGAGTCTGCCATTGTTGCCGATCTGCCGCTGCACGCAATTTGTGGTGGATGTGTCACGTTGCCGATGCACATGGTCACCATCAGACTGCTGGTTCGCTGGAGCTGCCGCCCGTACGCCTTCGACGTCAGGCCGTGGTGCTGTGAAGTGCATGCACGCAGGGCGGGGCGTCGTAGTCACTGCGGCTGCATGAGACGGGCGATCTCAGGTGGTCGCCGCCGTCAAGAGAGGGGTTGCCGTCACTGTCATCGTTCTGGCGTTGTCGAGGCTTGTTGGCTGGCCGTGAGGGCGTGTGTGCGATCTGTACCACAGCCATGCGAAAACGTGAAACAAAATAATCAATACGTATAAAGAATCTCACCCTGGAAGTGAGCAGCCATGGCGTCGCTGTGGCAGACGTCGACGATGTACGGGGTTCTGAAGATGCTCGGCTTGCCGGAGACGATGATGTAGAGGTTCGGGTTGCCGGAGACGATGTGGTCGACGACGATGACGTAGAGGTTCGGCTTGCCGATGACGCGGTTGACGATCTTGCCAGAGAAGATGAAGTGCTTGACGATGATGTTGACGACGTTGAGGGTGCCGAGGATGCCGACGACGTCGTTGCCGTCACTGCCATCGATAGGCGTGTGCGCTAAGCGGCGGCGTGTACGTGTGTATGCGGTGGCAGCATATCTGCGTGTGTATGCAAACCAGGGCAGCGTTGTAGGTGTGGGAGTCCGGCCGCCGGCGATGTGTGGTGTGCTTGTGATGGAGCGTGTGTGCAGCAGCCAGCCTGGCGGCGGCATGTTGATGTTTTGGCTGCTCGTCGAGATGGAAGAGTTGGCCTCCTTTTATAGGCCAAGGCTAGGGCTAGCAGGCTGAGGCGGTGCAGGGTGGAGCGCCGCCACCGATCAGTTGGCGAGGAGCGTCGCCCGGCCGAGGTGCGCGGACGATAGAGTATTTCAAATTTTGAATCGTTGCCTTCTCCGAGCGGCAAGGGCCAAGGCGCCGGGATATTTTACAGTTTTGAAGTTTGAATCGATTTTATCGTCGGTGGAGCTTATCTCTTCACGTAATCCAGCCTTTCTAGAAGCTTTCATCGTTTTTGTACGCGTACATACATACATACAAAGCTGAGAAGGATATATGCGTATATAGAGGCCTGTTAGCTTCCTGCCTAGCTTGCATGGGCCATGCATAAGTAACTTCTTGGAGGCCGCCCATAATTAAGATTAGGGGCTTGTTTCATGGTCGGTGCTAATCTCAGCAAACTTCATATCAGAAAGCCATGTTCGCTGGACCATTCATGAGTCGATGAGCCCACTTAGTTTAACCGGATCTTTCTTGCACTAATTGATTAGTCTTTTGCCGTACAAGATATTTATATTTGGCACGTATAATAGGCGTGTGTGTAGAGAGCTGTTAGCTTTTTGAGCTAGGAAGCGCAAGCTTGCATGGGCCATGCATAAGCCATCTCTTGGCCCAGGGCCCATGATTAAGATTAGTGACCGCTAATGACGCCGGTTCTAATCTCAACAAAGCTGAGAAAGCACAGTTCAATGGGCCATCATGCTTGGTACTCGTCGATCATAAGTCAACTCATAATCTCATTTTTAACCCAAATATTTATATTGCTCATATTTCGTAGGCATCATGTCATTGCTCGATTATTTTATAGGCCTCATTTGAATTGTGCAAAATAGGCTATGTAATATAGCAAAATGCTAAAATTTCATCTTACACTAGCAACACAGTCAGATTAGGATCTTGTAATTGATTCGAACTAAGGAAACAACGAAGGTGTTAAGTTTGTTACCCTGGAGCAGGTCTGAACAGGAGCGACTACAGATGTTGACCCTTTGGCCCACTGAAACAAGTGCAAGAACAAGAGGTAAGGGTTGAGATCATTCGCAATCGGAAGCAATTTCATCTATTAAGTTCAATGCGGTACATGAACAATCACAGCAGATCCATAATCACCCAAGAATGCAACAAAAATATAGAAAGCCAAAGAGCATGGGTAAGCAATCTAATAATTTCATCTATTAATTTCTACAAAGCTCAAATAAGTTGACTTGCAACAATCTCTTGCAATAGGGAACAGCAGATCCACAATCACGCAAGCATGCAACAACAATATTCAAAGCCAAAGAGCATGGGGAAGCAATCTAATAATTTCATCTACAAATTTCTACAAACCTCAAATAAAGTGACTTGGAACAAACTCCTGCAATAGGGTACAGTAGATCCACAATCACCCAAGCATGAAAGAATAGTATTGAATACCAAAGAGTATGGGGAAGCAATCTAATTGAATTTAGCAATACAGGGATGAGACCGTAGACCTGACGAACATGAAGGGAAGGAGGTGCCGAATGCCGTCTCGATTTAGCAGCCCGAACCTGCGCCTTGAACACGATATTCTTGGCATGTGTTGCAGATCTGCAGCTGCCTGCAGGGTCAGCCTCGGGGAAGCCGATGGAGCAATGGCCTCGAACCATCTTGCAGCTTGAAGGACATTGCCGTGGAAGCCCGCCGCTCGTAGCAGAGGAAGGTCGCCGCTTGTAGCAGAGGGAAGGCCGCCACTCGTAGCCGAGGAAGACCACCGCACATAGTAGAGGAAGGTGTCGTCGCTAGCGAGGTCGCCCTTGCTGCTTCCGCTGCAGATCTACTACTGTAGGTCTCTTCGGCAGTAGAGGAGAAGATCCCGATTTTGGAATTACCAGGAGGGAAGTGGGAGGCTTGGCCTCTTTTAATTATATATAACAGGGAGGACCAGGAGGAGGAGCGGGGAATTCAAAATTTCAGATCCCTCCTTTCTGCTTCGGAGCGGCCGGGAGACGAAAGACTTTGAAACCGCTGCGAGACCTTGGTCACTGACACGTTGGACGGCTTGGGTGTCGGACCCAAACGTCAGTGACCATACATAGACGGGCAAGTTGTTGATAGGGTTGTCTGCGCCACCGTGGATCATGGCATTGATCAGCACACACAGGATTATCCTGTCCGTGCCACCGTGGATCATGGCATTGATCAGGAACCAATGGATTATCCTCTATTTTATATTCATGACCGACGGATGATCCGAGTATTGGATTACAAATGTAGTTCATGCAACAAATTAATGTACCATTTTGACTATTTATTACATGACTAAACACACTTAGATAAAACATTAAAACTACAGACTACGGGGGACCCTGGTACATGCCTTGGTGTAATCTACTACGGAGATCGTGCATAACTGCGGGATGGCGAAAGTCACTGGGGGGGGGGGGGGGGTGACGTGGTACATGAAATCAGCCTCCTCTGGGAGTGATCCTTCGCTGGCATATTTGATCAGAAGCGAGAAGGCATCAGGGTGCATGTCTCGAATTGGAACAGTTTCAGAGTGTGACTTCTCCCAACCACCGTAGAGCATTTCCTCCATCACAATAGATATTGCCGCCACATCGGCACGTATCGCTCGTATCACCCGGCTGCCTATGTCGAAGACAACGTCCACAGGGGCTTGAGCTGCAAGTTTTGCGCATATGCTTCTGCGTACCGATGGAGGAGGAACTTCAATGTAGTCGTCCTCCAGTACTGTAACAACACACGAAATGTGTATGCGATCTTCATTGGAGCTCACGCGCTCAATGTCATGATGCTCCACCAGGCATTCAAAGCCTCTTGCTTGTAGATCCCGATTCATGAAATAAACTTCTTTTATAGCTTGAACTCGAAACGTATCATCTTTCATCGGTTGGGTCTCCAGCCACCGCACGCAACAATGCTCGCACCTACGTGGAAGCATGCAGTCACAGGCTTGACAACAATAATGCGAGCGTATATGCATGTGTGAATGTGTGTATTCATAGCAGCAACGAGACACCTACCATTTGGGCTTTGTTCATAGGAACGAGGACGACGGCAATGCCGTCTGGTACAACCATCCACTGATGATTATTCATACCTGTACGATAGCAACGTAGCCTCCATTGACGGCCTCCCACCATGAACGTACCGAATTCCTTGTACTGCCCCGCGGTTCCTTCTGCTTTCGCTTCCTGGATTGAGACTGAGAAGTCGACTTGCATTGAAGGAAACATTTTAGCGTCTAAAGCCATGAACGCAAATGGCAATGATCGACTTTCTGCTTATTATAGTGGGAGTGAATGTGTCGTTCTGAAACGACGGTTCGTGGACATCAGTTACTACCCAGAACGGACACGTCCCTTCAGTGCAGGTGTGCCCACGTTCGGGTCATGAACTGCCGGCTCTAGTCCTAAGGGTGATTCACAATGATCGACACGTCCTGAAAACCAACGTGTCCCTTCAGTGCGGGTGTGCACACACGTTCGGTTAATGCCCAGTACCAGTCCTTAACTGCAATTCTCAGTGATCGACACATGGATCAACTTGTGAGAGCATGTCGTCCCCAAACGCCCATTCGAGACACACACACACACACACACACACACAAACATATATATACATATATATCTATATCTACATATATATTGCTTTTTCCAATTCCAGCTTATTCCGTTTTGGCCTTGTCGCATCGACCAGTTCATCACGTTTCTCAGTCTCCGAGGCCTGCGGGAATCATCAAGTGCGAATCCAGACCATTTGCAGACCTTTTCAGTCACGACTCACGTAGCGTACCTGATCGACGAGGACTTGTCATGTCATCCTGCACCGTGCGTGTGACAACACAAGGACCATCCGGTCGATCTGATCGCGTTGTGCAACCTTACAGCACCCAATCTCTTCCTCCAGATGCAGTTGACGCCTAAAAACTATAACAAATCAATAGTGGAGAGTTGTCTCGCAGTTGATGCAGTTGATGTGGTGTGAGTTGATGTAGTTGGAGACAGCCATTAGATGCAGCTGATGTGGCGTGAGTTGTCTTGCAGGACTTTCTTGTGTTGTACACCGGACAGTCCTGAAATGAACACATATATGCACACGTCGGGCTCATCCCGTGACACCCGTCGTGCACACATGTAACTGATGTGCACCACTGAAGATTCTGACCTAGCTAGATTCGTGGCAGGCTTAGGCCTGACTATATTCCGAGCATCTCACGTTTTCCATTGCAACTTTGGCAATGCCACACCGAGCTCGCGTGCCCGCCGTAGTGCTCAATAAATAGGCGAGTGCGGCACAACGTTCTTGAAAGGCAAGGCCAACACTCATCAGTTCCCCAGTCTTGCGTTGTTCTCAATTATTCGGGGGTACACGGGAGGTCATTTTCTTGGCTCATCTTGTTTATTTTATGTATGCATGGTATTGAGATGGTCACATTGTTAGCTTATGGCGGGTTTGCTCTTCGTTTGTGTATGTAGTGGAGAATGGCCGAGCAAGGAAGGGGCGGAGCATGGAACTTGGAGGAGTCGAGGAAGCGCGAGCAACCGGCCCCAATGGCACCTCAGCAGCACCCGGTGGTGATAACACCTCTACTTCAGCCGCTGGCATCGGCACCTCAGCAGCACCCAGTGGTGATGGCACCTCCACTTCAGCCGCTGGCATCGGCACCTCAGCAGCACCTGGTGCAGATGGCACCTCCACTTCAGCCGCTGGCATCGACAGCTCAGGATCAGTTGAACCTCATGGCACCACCTTTTCGCCCGCGGCCAGTGCTCATTGAACAAGATGAATCGCATGAGCTGAAATGGTCTGTGTTGGTTTGGCTTCAGCAGGCTGGGCCAGCCCGTGTTTTGTGTCAAGGTATGTGGCAGTGCCCTTTTGCCAGAGGGTCACAGCACAGGCAATGGACCATTCGTGACCTCCAGTTACATGCGCATGTTATCGCCATTTCACCTGCCAAGCTGTGGGATACAAGGGCGAGGCATCGGCTACACTCCGTGCATCCACGGGATTGCCATGAGCCCGTGATGGTATTATTATGAGGCAGCGATGGTAGTAGTATGTCGTTTAGAGTATATCGTTGTACTTCCACCCACAGTGGATCGATACATTCTCATGTGTAATAATCAATGCCTATGTATGCATTTGTGTCATTTGTACTTGGATTGTGTTGTTTGTAATAATAATGGTAATGTGTGTCTATGTTCTTAGACAAATTTGGTCAAAGAGGAAAGTCTGTTCCCTTGATTTCTTAAAGACCGGATGGTAGCGACAGCAATGGGTCTCCTTTAACATTTTAGTAAAGCAGACTGGATGAACAAAAGGCGAAAGTCCGTTCAGTAGTATTCAGTCGGACCAGATTAAACTGTCACTGCTACGCAATGATAAAACCCAACATCTTACAAGGAAAAACAGTAGTAAAATAAAAAGATAAAATAGAGCCGCTGCATCTGCTTCTTCTACTCCTTCTACTAGTAGCAGTTACCACTAATCGAGGTGCCGTTTCTTGATCGTTCTACTCCTTCTACTAGTAGGAGTTACCACTAATCGAGGCGCCGTTTCTTGATCGATGGTGCACCCGGCACCTTGTTGCAGCTGCTCACGGACGAGGTTGTCATTCTGTTGCCGCCGCCCATTGAAGATGGCAGCGGACTTCCCTGGGTGCCGCCAGTGGATGAGGCAGTCCCTCCATTGCCGCCACCTGCAGATGATGGCGCTGCTCCATGGCAGCCGGTCGAGGATGGCCTTGGCACCGCTCCTTGGCGGATGATGACGGCCGGTCGATGATGGCCTCTGCTCGACGAGGATGGTAGAGATCGACTGCCGCCGACCGATGAGGGGCACTTGGAGACGACAATTCCCTGGTAAGTGGTGGTGGTTCCGCACACCTAAGCCCTGGCACCTCTTGCTGACTTGCGAGGGGTGCGATGTTTCGGAGGCACCTGATCTTGGATTTCAATTTGTTCCACAAACTCCGAATCACCAGAGGATGTGTCAGCCCGCACCGGATCCATCGTCGGGGAGTCCTCCTCTTCATCAGAGGAGGATGTGGGATACGCCATCCCTCTAGGAGACAATGGCTCCATGGGGAGAGGAAGAGAGCGCTGCAGCAGAATGGGGTTTATTTGTTGGTTGCAAGAGTTGAGTAATGGGGAGAGGAAGAGGTGCTGGGGTTTTTCGTTGGCAGAATGGGTTTTTTTGTTGGTAGACTGGGTGGGGTATTTGTGGCCAGAGGAACCGATGCTGCTATTATTGACAAAATTGCCCCGCTAGCATTACTTTTTCTATAACGTGGGGTCTCGATTTGGGGGAGGAAGGGGGAAAGTCCGTTTGATGCTAGTTTATGAATACCAGTAGACCAGAAGGTCCTTTTGGCTATACATCAGTATACCGGACCTTTGTAACGTCTTCCACTCACTTGTCATTTGTCTTTCTTGGAGCTGTAACCTCTCCTGCATTGTTCTCCCACCACCTTGTTCTTTGGCTATCCAGTCAATGATGCCTCGTTCCTGGGCAAATCTTATTCCAGACATTGTTGTGAGCATCGCCAATAAGATCAATGATGCAAGAGATTTCATCATGTTCAAAGAAGTCTGCAAGGGTTGGAACTACGCTCGTTCAGGTGAGGCATGCCCGTTTGACCCTTGGATTCTGAAATCTAAAGATGTAGGTGAATCTGGGTAGTGACATTCGCATCCGTCGCGAATCCTGATTGGTTGCGGCGGATCAGGACGCCTAGTCACCTTAGATAGCAGAGATAGCACCGCGCTCATGCTGAATCCTTTGTCTCCTCGGGAGCACATTCGCCTTCCTCGTCCAAAATGGAGTCATATGGCTAGTCTCGAAGCTTGTATCTGTGCCTTGAAACACCAGCTGGTGCAGAATCATTTCTTGTGATAACTTTCTTTTTTGGCCAGTAAAATCTTCTACAGAGCTAGGGTCATTGCCCGTCTGCATCTGGCATTTGGGAAGCCAATCCGACTGGACTACAATACCTTCAGAAGATTTTAGTGCAGTTCTGAACACATGCGGATCTACTTGGGGGCATGATCTTCCAGCACCTCCCCATCCAGTTGGACTTCGGTTGTCATGGGTTATTGGCATGAGCAACTCTTCTCTACTCGAAGGTCAAGACCGATTGTTCTTTGTTGTTCTGGAGGAGAAAGAAGCTGAGGTGGTGGAATTAACTCTTCATTCATTAGTCGGGGACATTTGGCAGCCTATTCCCTGGGAGAGCTCCTGAGTTCCAGAATAAGATCATCTTGTTTGGTCTGGCAAGTGCATTGTTACACAAGAGCATGCCATTTCTGGCTTGCCTGACCTGA
Organism: Hyparrhenia diplandra; assembly: GCA_015847255.1. Lineage (NCBI taxonomy): Eukaryota > Viridiplantae > Streptophyta > Magnoliopsida > Poales > Poaceae > Hyparrhenia > Hyparrhenia diplandra. Next base: position 31,048 of record JADLZK010007758.1, on the reverse strand, counting down.
GGGCAAATCACATTTACTTCCTACGAACTTATCGGCACGATGAAGAGGATCAGTACTGGATCTAGCTACCAGCAGGGAATAAGTATTGTTCCAGGCATCAACACTACTCCTGCGATCCGCATTAAGCAGGTTCCTGGGGACTGTATTTGGTCGCGAGGAACATGGCTGTTGCCTAGCTATGCCTAATGCAGATCTTTGATTTTGTACCACCTGTAACGCATTTCTATGTACAAATATCTATATTATTAGTCTTCCTCAATTATCCAGCGCATATGTATGAGTTTCTACCACAATCAAAGTAGCAATCATAGTAGGAAACAAGCAGATACGCATTTGATACTTAGGAAGGTCCTTCCAACAAAACATCAACAGACCGGACAAGTAGGAAACATCCTCATAAGATGGCATAATAAGATGGCATCTCATAGCTACTCATCACCACAAAGTTCACACCACCAACAAGTAGCAAACATCATAAGATGATCAGGTAGCAAACACCAAAAATACAAACAAGATTACCACTTCTAAAACCGTCTACCTAGCAACAACACCACACATCACATTATGCCTCATTGTTGTCCTTGAGTGACCTCTTATGTGAGGCATGTCGCAGCAATTCCTTCACCTTCTTCACCACAATCATGGCAGAATCCAGGTGCCCCTTCACCGTCTATAGCTCAGAGACAGTCTCTTCAATCTCCCTGTTAGCCTTTGCACATTCTTCCTTCCACATCCTTGCATCGTTTTCAGCTTTTAGGTACCTGTTAGCTTTACCCTTTTCGGTAGGAGACAACAGAGTATCATTTCTCATTTTCTTTCTCATCTCAAACAGGTCACTGGTTGCCTCCCTGAAGTATCGCACGATCGTCTTCAGCTCAACTGCTTTGACATTGGCCTCCTCCTTAGCAGTTGTACATGCTTCTTTCCACGACCTTGCTTCCTCTTCAGCTTTTCCCTTCATTTCCATCAGTTTCTCTGGAACTTTTAGAGTCCTAATATCCCATTCAGTATCTATCCACCTAAACAACGTGCATTTCATCCCATCAATCTGCAGTCACCGATTATGCTCAAATAATTAGCGATTGACAACACTAACATGAAAAGCAGAAGCAAAATTTATTACAAGTCAAACAAGTTATCAAGTTTACCTCGCAGCAGCATACATACCGACGCCCAGGGTTGGCGCATGTCCAGTCATACCTCAGATGGACAGGCAACCCATGCTTGCACTCGTTATCATTAGGATCAAGAATGATAACTTCACGACCAAAGCGTCGGCGACTGAGCCATCGAGTCTACTCCAAACACCATTGGGCGCTAATAAAATGCATGAATCTATCAACTTCGATTTGAATTAAATGAATTTTATTTATGTTTCCGCTGCAAAAGTTTAAATTGTTGCTCCTTTAATTTAATTTGATTTGAATTAAATGAAAAGTAAACTCAAAAGAATGCTTCTCAAGGAGTATTAATGTAAGGCAGAGTTTTGGCAATTTTGTCAAGGTTTTTGATCTCTACTCAATTTTTGAACCAATGGGATAAATTGTGTAGAGAGTAAATCAGTGTAAATAAATGTTTAGAAATATGATTTCTTCTGAAAAGAAAGAAAACTTTTCCACTGCAAAGTAAAAGTTTCATCCTCTAATTAAACTAGAACCAACGGGAAAGTTTAATTAGAGGAGTAGAAAGATATTTATTTAAAGTTAATTATGGTATTGTTATTTTCTGACCAACATTGATGATAACAATATTATAGTTCTATAAGGTTTTATGTTTAAAGTTTAAATCTCTGATAAATTTTGTATAAAAGTGACCAATTTCTCGAGAGCATATAAAGATAGAGAAATGTTCTCAAACTAGAGAAAAAAAGTATTTTCATGTTTTCGCTGCAATGATGTTGCTTATGTTCTAATTAAATTCGAACCAATGGGAGAATTTAATTTTGAGGAGCTCAGTTATATGGTTTCTTAAAGTTAATTGAGGTTTTCCATGCATTAATAGTTTATTTCTGCCCAATGGTGATGTAAAATTATTGTAGGAGAATGATGTGTTATTCTATTTCTGCCCAATGGTGATATAAAATAGAGTTTAAAGATTTGATTATTGACAATATTTATCAGACAAAAGATCTCCATGCTTTTTTTCGTCTTGAAGGCGAAAAAGAATGAATTGGGTCTTGTGACTCGAAAAAGAAAGAAACCATTACATGAGAGACTGTGTTCTCTTTAAAAAAGAATAGCTTGAAAGAAAGAATTAGTGGGTACTGATCCAAGAAAAAGAGATAGATCACTCAGAGTCTTGCTTGAGAAATATTTTCCATGTACTCTCTATCAAGAAGGATTTACTTTCAGTTCGGTCATTATGATAAGAGTTGTAATAAATCATATGCATGTTTGATTTGACCACCGTCGGATTAAGCATGTGTGTTAAATATTCAGATTTATTTCTAAATTTGATGATTGAACATGAGCCAATCCCGGCATGTATGTCCCTCACTGAAGGAATTATCTCACATGGCAGGAAAAAGTTTGAGATAATACCATGGCGGGTTAAAGTTGGCATAGTACCTATGTCAAAAAATCCCACATGGTGGGAGAGGTTTGGCAAAGGACTTATCCTGCATGGTGGGAGAAAGTGGTGATGACTCATGTATGTGCTTATAGTGTATCCCACATTGGGAGAGAAAAGTTTGGAGTAGCTTTTACGCTATCCTAGTGGTGATCGTACACTTCTATTGTGTTATAGTCATTAAGCACTCAATGAGTTTAAAGAGAATAGAAAGTTATATACGAACCTTAAGATAAGAATGATATGCCAAATTGACTTGCAAAAAGTACGATAATAAAGGACTCTGTTGAGTTCTTGAAGTGAATTGAGGAAAAATGTACTCCCAAATGAGTTAAGAAGCGGTAATGAAAGTCTCCTCACATAAGAAATCTGAATGATTTTTCAAAATTGTGCAGAAAGTTCATGCCACATTTCGAGGGGGGAGAAAAGATAGATTGAGAAAGTTACTCCCTTATACTTGGATAATGCAATGCATACTTGTGCATTGAAGGCAAGGTGATCTATAAAAGATTGTGATGGCCGAGGGAGTACGATGGTCATAATAATGATACCCCTAAAAATAAAGAAATAGCTAAATTCCTAGACTTTTAAAGTTCCGATAGGAAGATAGAGAAGTCGACCGGTATTCACCCCGGACATGTTTCAAAGTTATTAAAGCGGTGCTTAAGGTGCAAAACCCAAACAAGAAAGCAAAGATACACCATCTTTATAGAAGATGGGAGGGACAATCTCCCCCGAAGGTCACAGAGTGTCAAAAGATCAGCTATTACCGATGATTATGAAATTCATAATACTAAAAGGAATGATCCCACCTCATCTTGAAAAAGCATGAGAAGCACCCACTCATCAAAGTGGTTGGTTACTTTGCAATATGAAATGTAATCGATGAATCCCGACGTCATTTGGGACTCAGAGGCAATTCCCAATGGAGCCAAAACAGTAGGCTGTAAAGGGTCTTCAAGATGAAATGTGACTCCAAAGGGAATGGGTAAAGATGTAAAGCGCGATTTAAATTGAAAGATTTTCTTGCCAAGAGAATGAATAGATTACACAAAGCGGTGGCACATCATGATGTGAGTTACATCAGATGAAAGAAAAGACTACATTCTCAAATGGGATTTGTATGAAAATGATTACATGGCACAACCTAAAATTTTTGTTGTGGAAGTGAAAGAACATAAGGGATGCTGCCTAAAAGAAATCATTTATGCACTAGAGCAAGTCTATAGACAATAGCATTTAAAGTTAAAAGAATCAGTTGTTTATTTGGGTTAAAGAAAATGAAAGGACAATTGTATTTGTACAAGTTATAGAATGGGAAAATCTTTTCCTAATCCTATACATGTGGATGGCATCTCAGTTGCTAGCAAATGTGTCGGTCTACTAATGGAAACAAAGAAATTTTTTGCTCTCTCAAAGTTTTGATCTCGGTGAAATTCACCAAGATAAAAAGAAAAGGGTTATTAGGACTATCGCAAAGAGGCATACCTACAAAAGTTGTAAAGAAATAAAGTATGCATGCGAGTAAACCTACGCTTGTTTCTTGTAGTCGAGGGTAATGGATTTGGGAACTTTTATGTTCCAAGAATTAATATGAAATGGATTAAATGAATATGGTACCATATGCTTCACCGTTGGAAGCTTAATGAATGCAAAAGTTAGAACTTACCCCGACATAGTTCAAATATCCCAAGTTGTTTTGGCAATATCCAAATCAAAATATAGATCATTGGAATGGAGTTATGAATGTCGGCCTCATGCTAAGAAATAAAGAACCAGTGCTCTCAAATGGTTGTGAGTACAAAGATAGAACTTGTGAAATGTGTAGCGAAATCCACAATTGTCGCTAACTTTTCGCACTTGGAGGTTTTTGTGTGGAAAAGCTCCAAAGAATGAGACAATTATCATCAATGTGATGCAAAGACATGGTATAGCATTATACAAGGGTGAGGGACGAGCAAAATGGTTAAGGGAATCTGTACCGAATTGATAATGGTGACAACAAAGAATAACCATTTAAGTAGTTTACTCCTATGACAACGGGTCAAGTGTACTACCAAACACATTGACAAGTCCGAATCACATTAAAGATATTGAACATATAAGTAACAAGCAAGTGCTTGTGGATCCGCTTACTAAAGGATTACCACCCAAAGTCGCGTTCGAGAGAACACACACGGTCGACATGGGTTTATGGTATAGCCTATGATTTCCGCACAATAAAGGGCCCAAAGTTAAAGAATCTATTTCGAAACGTAGACGTGTTTTTTGTAGCCGTTAAATCTATCGGCGATAGACCGTGGACGATGAAGCGGCGATCGACCGTGAAGATGATGCATGCTCTATGCACTCGATCCAGAATGGAATAAGAAAAGAAGTAAATGTATAAAGTTAAAAGTATATGATGAGATCAAGAGGGAGAATGTTAGGTTGATCTCCACCGGTTGGCCCAACGGCCATCCGGGCCCTTGACTTGGCGGCCCCGATCGGGGATGCCTAGCCCAATAGAAGGCCGGTGGGCCCCTCCGTCGGCAGTGCCATAAATAGGGATGTGGGGGCCAGGACACGAGGTATGAGGTTCACCGCCGCCGCTTTGTTCCCCGCCTAACCTTAGTCCGATCAAGAGGGGGTCTTTGAAGCAATGGGAAGCCCACCGACGCCAACACCGGGCGACGCCCGTCACCATCCTTGACTCGATCGCCACCACCACCTCTGCACCGACCGTCCTGCCCGTGCGCAGACCTTCACCGACGAACCAGCGATGGCCGGAAGGCAAAGGTACACACCCGAAGTTAAGATTATACCCACCGATCTACTCCTAGTGATCCAATAAATCTATCACGTAAGACTCCAAGAACACGAGACCACAAAAGAGGCATAATAAGCTCAATCCCTATGGGGAATAAAAGGACGCCGAAAATATTTCAGCCGTATCTTATGAAGGTTCACCTGAACATCATATTCAACACCGCTAGATTCACCACTAGTGATCGGAAGGGCGGTATCCGTTGTCAGCAGTCATATCACCGGTGACCGAAAAATACGATCTCTTAGAATGGGAAACACGGATCCAATCCCTCCTTGAATAGGACTATGCCAACATACCTCGATCTCTCTAGGAAGATCATGCCATCACCGAAGATAACAATACATCCACCGAGATCTGGTATGAACCTAAAAACCGGATCGAAAACATTGAAACGACCAACCAAAACATAGCCCAAATTATTATGAAGGAAAGGAAAATAGGAGAGAAAAACCTAAGAAAATAGTAGATCTGCAAAAAAAAGGATGGACCCCCACTCCTCACCACCATCAAGGAGGCTAGAGGCGGGGGAATGGGGGCCGAAGGTGGTGGTAGCGGCAGTGGTCACCCCTGGAGGAGGAGGGTGGTTGAAACAAAGATGGGTCTCTCGGTGCGTGTTTAAATTTCGTGGTTGTTTTGGAGACCGTGAAACAAGATATGTTAAAGATGATTTTATCCCGATTATTTAGTGGGATGGATTTCAGTTGGCATTGTCTTCCACGTGGGCGTCGATGGCATTCTTTTTATGGGTGAATATCCGTCTTAGATTTATCTCTAATTGTAGAAGGAGAATTTTATATTAAGTTCCATCTTTGCAATAAAGTAGATAAATTGAATTGGATCCTTATGGTTGTCTATGGTCCAGCACAAGATGAATTTCAGTCATGCTTTCTTGCTAAGCTTGTTAGGGCATGCCAACAAAACTCCTTACCCACTCTAATTGGTGGTTATTTTTTAATATCATGAGAAGTAGTAAAGAGAAAAATAATGATAGGTTCAACGACCGCTGGCTTTTTATGTTCATTGCTGTTATTGTCAGTTTTGATCCCACTTATGAAAAGTTGGATGGAGTTCTAATGACATCTCAATGGGAATTCAAGTTCCCATGGGTAACGGTGCAGGCTCTTGATGGAGTGTATCAGACCATACTCTATTACTAGTTACTACTAGATACTTGGTACAATCGCTTACACGAGGATCAACAATGAACAAACAAGAATTAATTAAGTTCCATGCATGCTTCATAACAAGATAGTATATCCTTTTTTCGTGAGAGTATAAGGTTGGATATGTGTTTGCTAAACAGAAAACGAAGTATTTCCACGAGAAAAAAAAGTTAGTAAAGTGGATTATAACAAAGTAACAGCATGCACTAGCAGTAGATGATGTTACCACCTTGTCAAATAGTCTTTTGGATTTGTCTCCGGCGCTCAATCCAAGTTTCCATTTTTTTGTTGCCCATCCATGAAATAAAATCGGCTGGGAAGTTGAGATCCACAGGAAGGCAAATTTTCTCGCTAACCACCATTGTGATTTTTTTTTTTTACTTTTATATTTATTTTTTTATAAATTTACAAAAATATACATCTCTCCCAACATTTTGCAAAACTATACATATACCACCATTTGAAACGGCGGTACCAACCGCCGTTTCAAATGGCGGGACCTATCGCCTTTTAAAATGGCGGTAGGGACTCCCCACCCGGCGTCATCAGTCCCCTACCGCCCCGTTTCAAACGGCGATGCGGGCACTCCTCTTAAAAAAATTGTAACTTTTTGTATGAACTCGGATGGAGATAAACTTGAATTGAATAGGTAACAAACTTGGCTCGATACCACTTGTTAGAAATCAACGAAACAAACAAGTACGATCACAACCACGAGAGACACGGGATATGTGGAAACTCCTTTAGAGGCAAGACACCTAATACACAAAGATGATCTTCACTATTCAATATATCTGAGGTCTACAAATGCTAGGGGATTTACAACAGTGGTTAACTCAACCCAAGCAAACTACAAGAGGAATAGAAACACAGAAGTATTACGCTAATTGTGTTACTCTTCACCGCACAACATAGTCTAGCTTATATGGGCACAATGACCATGCATGCAGCCAATCAATATGAATGCCTAAGAAGAAAACTACACATGCACCGTGAATATGCATGTATGTATGCAACCATGAAATGCTTCACCAATTTAGGACAGACTAAATTAGACATCCAATGGTTGGTGCATGTAGAAGCCTTTAGGAATTCGAGCATATTTCAACAAACTCCACCTTGAGACGAATTCCCATCTCCAATTGAATGAAGGATCATTGATATAATTCCTTCAATGGCAACAATAATCATACACCAAAAATTTCATGGACTATACGGTAAGCGAAATTTGAGCAAAGCTCAAACTTAGTAGTAGGAACTGACTTTGTCATCATGTCCGGGATTGTCATGAGTACTAATCTTGCATACTTTGATATCACCTTGAGCAATAACACCTCGAATAAAGTGATATCTAATATCAATATGCTTTGTTCTCTCATGGAACATTTGATCTTTTGTAAGGCATATAGCACTTTCGACTATCACAAAATATAGTGGTACAAGAACTATCGCCACATAGTTAATTGTACAAACCTCTCAACAAATAGCTTCTTTGCATGCTTCGAGAAATAGCCATATACTCGCCTTCAAGAGATAGTAGATAAAGCAAATGATAGCTTGCAAACCTCCTTTTCCAACTAACGGCACATCCACCAATGGTGAATACGTAAACTCCGTGATCTTCTTTTATCTAAATCACCAAAGATAATCGAGTCCACATAACCAACAAGTCCAATTTTAGACTTTCCAAATTGTAAACATGCGTTTGAAGTTCCACGCAGTATCTAAAAATCCATTGATTTGCTTTCCAATGCTCTTTACCCGGATTAGCCTACCGACAACACTCAATGCATGAGATAAATCGGGACGAGAACGGACCATGGCATACATAAGAGAACCAAGTGCGCTTGAATATGGAACTTTAGACATATACTCAATATCTTCATTTGACTGTGGACATAAAGTCAAGATAATCTAAAAATGTGCAACTAAAGGTGTACTCACCGGCTTAGCTCCATGCATGTTAAAAGGATGAAGAACCTTCTTAATATACCCTTGTTGACTAAGGTATAACTGTCTAGCATGTCTTTCTCTAATAATTTCCATGCCTAGAATCTTCTTTGCCGCACCCAAGTCCTTCATCTCGAACCCGACTATTCAACGTACCCCTTTAGTTTTGCTATTTCCTTTTTATCTTTTTGCGAATCAACATGTCATCGACATATAAAAAAGCAAATATGGTTGAGCCTTTGATAGTTTTTAAATAAACACAACTATCATAATTAGATCTCTTAAAGCCTTGAGAGATCATGAATGAGTCGAATCTTTTATACCATTGTCTAGGGAGACTGTTTTAAACCATAAAGAGATTACTTTAACACGCAAACTAGATCCTCTTTTCCGTGAGCAACAAAACCTTCTGAGGTTGATCCATGTAGATGTCTTCTTCCAATTCTCCATGTAAGAATGCGTTTTAACATCCAACCGCTCAAGCTCATAGTCATGCATGGCAACAATATCAACAAAGTTCGAATAGAACTATGCTTAACAACAACGAGAAAATACATCATTGTAATCAATTCACGGAATTTGGCTATAACTTTTAGCAACCAACCTTGCATTGTATCTCACTTCATCACTTGGGAAATGCCTTCTTTCTTTGAAAATCCACTTTGCGGCGGATAGGCTTCTTTTCTTTTGGTAACTTTACCAAATCCCAAGTGCCATTCTTTTCAAGTGACTCCATTTCATCATGCATGGCGATCACCCAATTGTTGCAATCAGTTGAATTAATAGCCTCGGGACTAAGTAGAAGGTTACAGATTACCTTCACTTTCTTTCGCCACACTCAAAACATAAGCGTCAATGTTTATTTCATTAATCAATCTCTTTGGTTCTATAATTGTCCTCCTAGGTGCATCAACAACAATAGAATCTTTGTCGCGGTGGTGGCGGCCCGTGAAACAATGGGAACATCCTCGCAGTAGATGTATCCTCAACAATAGGTTCAACCGGAACACTATCTTTTACTTTTGTTGTGCATCAATAAATTGCTCCACCTGCACACTTGACTTCTCGTTGATTCTCAACAGAACATCGATAGGACTGTCATGCGGCATAGTGGATTCATTAAAGATAACATTTCTACCGATCAAAACCTTTCTAGTTTCTGGATTCCATAACTTATATCCTTTGACTCTAGATTTATATCCTAGAAAGATACACTTAACAGACTCTAGGCTCCAATTTTCCATTATCAACATGAGCATAGGCGATGCGACCGAAAAACTCTCAATTACGAATAGTTTCTTTGGGGATCCGACCAAACCTCAATTGGAGTTTTTCTTATCAATCGGAACGGAGGGTGACCGATTAATAAGATAGCAAAAAGCGGGGAAGCGACTTACGCTCAAAAAACGTCTATGCAAACCTGCATTAGATAACATGCAACGTGCCTTTGAGATGATTGTTCTTACGTTCATACGCTCGGCTACACCATTTTGTTGGGGTGTATAAGGAATAGTGTAGTGTCTAACAATACCTTCGACTTGCAATACGCATTGAATTCGTCCATAACGTAATTCCATCCCATTATCGGTGTGAAGCTTCTTTATCTTCTTTTCGGTTTGCCTTTCAACCATTACCTTCCACTCTTTAAAGGCTGAAAATGCTTCTGATTTATGCTTCAAGAAGTAAGGCCAAACTTTTCTCGAATAATCATCAATAATTGTCAACATATAACGTGCACCACCTAGTGATGTCTTACGAGATGGCCCCCATAAATCGAATGCACATAGTCTAGAATACCTTTAGTGGTATGTGTTGAGGTATTGAACTTCACCCTCTGTGTTTTCCAAACACACAATGCTCACAAAATGGTAGCTTATTGATGGTATATCCATCAAGAAGCCCTCTCTGCTTAACTCTGCCAAGCCAAGTTCACTCATATGCCCGAGACGCATATGCCAAAGCTTTGTAGCATCGAGAATCTACGATAATGCCTTCGATACTACAAAGCAGCATTACCTAAAATTGTAGTACCTCGCAAGAGATACAAATTGGCAGATTTCAAATCACCTTTCATGACGACAAGAGAACCTTTGGATATCTTCATAACTCCACCTTCAGCAGAGTATTTATATCCCTTCAAGTCTAGAGTACTCAACGAGATGAGATTTCTCATCATAGTTGGAATGTGCCTCACTTCAGTCAAGGTTCTGATAATACCATCAGACATCTTGATTTGAATGGATCCAATGCCTACAATCTTACGTGGTGTGTTATCACCCATTAACACAGAACCACCATCTTGCACTAACTCATAAGTGCTAAACCATTCTTTATGAATGCATATATGAAAAGTGCAAGCGAAATCAAGAATCCATTCATCATCAATCTTTGCACATCCGGCAAAAAGCAACAAGCACATCACCTTCACTACCGCTTTTCGGCAGAATCGGAAGCATTACCTTCATCTTCGCTTTTACCTTTAGGCTTAAATGTGCCATTCCGCATTTCCTTATTTTTCAACTTATAACACTCGGATATATAATGAGTGGTTTTCTTGCAATAATTGCGAGAACTTTTTTGCTTTTGCCTCTACACCGTGAACGGCCCCTATAGCCATTTGAACTCTTACCTCTAGATCCACTAGAGGATCCTCTCTCATAATCTGCCATGAACAAATAAGCCTTCCGCTTGTGATTTTGAACTTTCATCGAGATACCATTTGTTTCATCTTCTCCCTTGGCTTGCAAAGCTTCATAAACTTCATTAAGAGTGAGAGTATCACGACTATATAATATTGTATCTCTGTCAAGTTCGAATATGAACTAGGCAGGGAACACAAAAGGATGAGACCCAAATCCTCTTCCTCGTACTTTACCTCCATTGACTCGAGATCAGCAACAATCTCTTTAAACTCCGAAAAAGATGATCCAACACCTTTCCTCCATCATGCAACTTATGCAAAACAACTTTTTGCTTAAGGTGCATCTTACTAGTGAGATCCTTTGTCATGCATAGCTGTCCAACTTTAACCAAAGTGCAGCAGCCATTGTCTCCTTTAATACTTCCTGCAAAATACTTTGTTTGACAAATGCGGTGAATTTGAGACAAGGCCTTACGATCTTTTCTCCTTTCATCGTCGGACCAATTAGTGGCAACTTTCCCACCGAAACAATCCACCGCAAAATCTAGAACAAGATGCGCTAGAACCGCTCGCATCTTGACTTGCCATAGAGAAAACCTTGTGTCTCGATCCAACAATGGAAGATCATACTTCAAGGATGCCATGTTGAAGAAACCTGAATTGAATAGGTAACAAACTTAGCTCTAATACCACTTGTTAGAAATCAACCCGGCGAAACAAGTGCGATCACAACCACAAGAGACACGAGAGATATCGCGGAAACTCCTTTGGAGGCAAGACACGAATACACAAAGATGATCTTCACTATTCAATATATCCGAGGTCTACAAATGCTAGGGATTTATAACGAGTGGTTAACTCAACCCAAGCAAACTACAAGAGGAATAGAAACGTAGAAGTATTATGTTAATTGTGTTACTCTTCACCGCACAACATAGTCTAGCTTATATAGGCACAATGACCATGCATGCAGCCAATCAATATGAATGGCTAAGAAGAAAACTACACATGCACCGTAAATATGCATGTATGTATGCAACCATGAAATGCTTCACCAATTTAGGACAGACTAAATTAGACATCCAATGGTTGGTGCATGTAGAAGCCTTTAGGAATTCGGAGCATATTCCAACAGCCGAACTGCACCATCATGCAGAGTTTGGGGAGCAGAGTGGAGAGACAAAAAAAGTAGTTTCTCTTGTAGAAGACACATGACAAAAATTTGCAACCAAACGTAAGATATAACATGAATGGATCATTTCGAACGAAGCAAGTATTTGTCCCATTAATAAACAGGCAGTCTGCATCGGTACTCCTTGTAGGTAAAACATCGAACACACGGTGTGCTACGCGGACATGGCAATAGAGCTATCAGAGGAAGTCAGGAAGAGATACCTTTGTTAGTGGCAGATCGAATGAGAGGAACCCAGCAGGCACCCTGAGACGAAGATGAGCAGAAAATTGCGATGGGCTCTCACACGTCTCTGCCCACCGCGCAGCCTCCCTATCGACGGCGCCCCGGCGCTGCCTCGCGGGTTACACACAGGGCGGGGAACCGCGGCGGACTGGAGGTAGTGGCACGAGACCTACCCATGGGCGGGGCGCGGATGCACGGGCGCAATGTCAGCGGTGGCCTGGCAGCCAGCGGCCGGCGGTGCGGCGTCGCCCGGATGCATGCCCGCCTGCCGCGAATGTTACGCAGAAGACCGCCCGGTTGTCGAACGGTTATTATCAATTTGGCCCCTGAAGGTTTACAAAATACCCCCTGATTTGGATCGCGATTAATGATCGCGATCGAATATTTGCAAATAGACACCTACCGTTTTACATATACACCCCTAAATTGGATCGCGATTATTGATCGCGATCCGGTATTTGCGTATAGGCCCCCTACTTGAGTCCGCATCAGCGATTCGGCTCTCCGTCCGCGTAGCGCGCGCCCTCCGTGAGAATCTTGAAGTTCCGACCGGCTCGATCCCACAGCAAACAATTCGCTCCGTATTAAGTGGTAGGGCGCTCGATTCATCGGCAGATCGGCTTCCGTCGTGGCTCCGAGCCGGCGGGCCGTGCCGTTGCTTCGCCCGTGGCGGTCATGGCGGTGCGCGGCGCCTTGCCGACCGTGGGCGCTAAAAATCCTCCTGCGGCGGCAGTTTTGTGGTGAGACAAATCGACAAGTCCACGGTGTGGCGATGCGATTTAATTTTGTGAATGGAGAACTTGCTGGAAGCAGAGGGAGCAGAACAGAGACTGTGTTCACGACGAACCAGCTGCTTCTCCATCGCATGTCCACATTCTCTCATCTCTCTGTTCGGCGAATCAGAGAATGCTCATCGCCTCGCACAGGTCGCTGCAGTCACGTACAATTTCCTGGTGATTAGCTGAAAGAAATTCTGATGGATTCTGAACTGGACACACTACATTGACAGATATCAATTCTCGAACACCAAGATTAATACATGTTCCTTTAAAAAAAAACATGTTCCTTCTAAAAAAAATGAATGTACTCGGCCATGCCGACGATGCACCGGGCTTCCAGGTTGGTTGAATCTGAACAGCTAGCTGCCCGATGCCCATCCATCAACCATCATCGTAGAGCCGTATCAGGTTTCTTCTCGGGACGGGGGGGGGTCGGTGCCGGGTGAGATCCTGCTCGATCGCTGCAAGTCCACGGGCACTCACTCCAACGGTGAAGCGGCCACCGTCGTTGTCGCTGCCGAAGGGGAGCGCGGCCCGCCATGGCCACCGGCCGCCGCTCCTGGCTGATGAGGAAGGAAGACGACCCCGCGATTCAGTCGATCCCGACCGCCCAGGGGTGGACGGTATCTGAAAAATTAAATCGCATCGCCACACCGTGGACTTGCTGCGGCTCGCCGGGCGCCGCTGCGCTGGCGTCCACAGCTTGTACCCCTGTCGCCGTGAGCGCCTCGAAGCCTTGCCGTCCTGGATCTGGCCACCGCTGCGCTCGTGTGGTTGCCGGAGACGAAGGGGCTGACAGCGCGCGATTGTGTGCTGGCCCGCTGGGCGGGGCGCGGCGCGACGGCCGGCATGGCGGCTCTCGAGAACCATGCTCTCTCAAGACGTCGGCGCCATCTATCCCATATTCCCATGTCCCGCCGGAGATACGCTGGCCGCTCTACCCCGGCCGGCCGTCCGCCATCTGTCTGAACTCTGAACAACGCTCCCGCGTACTCTGACCGGTCGGGGTGTGTCCCAGAGGGTACGTATCCCACCCCAAGCAACGGCTCGGATCGAATAACGCAAACGAAGCCAGATGGCAGTAACAATAGTTAAAAACCGCGAGAACGCCCGTAATGGATACAGGGACATTGGGAGGCTTCCTCTGTAAGAACTATAACAAAGAAGTGAAGGCGCCGTGCGTGGGGAAGGAACGTCGATGATGTTGTATGGCACTCAAGGGGCTATCTGAAAAATGACCCATTCAAAAGACAGAGCTGCAGATTAGGTTGGTAGTAGTAAGGAATACTTTAGATCCGCTATCATCAACCCAAATTCCAGATAAAATAGTCGATGAAGTGATTGGGCAATACATTGAAGATCAATCACCTGGGGGAGCGTAGCATTCTTCGTATAGACTCATCTGTTGCAGGCATGAGCGTCGGTGCGGATCCTGTTTCTGGCGAATCCGGCGTCCGAATAGCTACAACACAACTAACAAAGAATCTGAGCAACTCACCTCTGCAACGTCAAGAAAGAGGTAAATTACTTATCATCCATATGAAGTCATTAGATGTGTACATCTAAAATGAATCTGATATGTAGCACAAATCTTGTTTTACAAAGGAAGCCCCGGGGAAAACAGGGTCCAGACTCTGATGGGCGCCACAAGATGAGGGTGCAATTTCACAGGAAAACCATCTAACCAAACAGGTAACTGAAGAAAGTGGATATAAGCCAATCCAATGATTGTAACATACTAAAATTGTCAAATAAACGAATCTTATTTCACTAGCTTATGGTGTAATTAGATTTGATGTCGAACTGCGATCAAGATGAATACAACCCACTGACGCC
Organism: Hyparrhenia diplandra; assembly: GCA_015847255.1. NCBI lineage: Eukaryota > Viridiplantae > Streptophyta > Magnoliopsida > Poales > Poaceae > Hyparrhenia > Hyparrhenia diplandra. The sequence goes on along the minus strand of JADLZK010007758.1, from coordinate 15,885 downwards.
TTCTCTGCACTTAACACATGTGCAGATGTGTGTAGGAAGGACAAAGCTGGGGCTACCAATAGAAAAGCATTTTGAAGCAGTCTATACAAGAGGGATGCATGAAAGATTTGTGAATCAACTTTACTAGGCAGGATCTTTCGCAATTGTTAACAAGTCTGAAACTCTGAAACGGTTTACACTCGTCCACGTCAAAGAACTAGGAAGCCCAGAAGCAAGAGAATACAAGGTCTATGAGACAGATTTTGCTACATTTACCTGCTCCTGTGGCCTCTATGAACATGCAGGCTTGCCTTGCCGTCACATACTAAAGGTATGCCATCGAGATAAAAACGTATAGTCCTTCAGTGCATTACATATATATACATTGAAAACCATGTACTTCATTTTTATGGATAGGTACTTGTTCACTTGGACAAACTCGAGATACCAAAAGGCAACATTCACAGCAGGTGGATGAGAGATGCAGGGGAAAAGTACTGTCAATGCAATGAATTGAACGAGACAGAATCACAACCATTAGCAAATGATGACATTAAAAGGAAGCTGCTGCTGAATAAAGCTATAGAGCTATCGCAAACAAAAGGGCCAATTGATGATAAAGTCTTCATTGAAGCCATGCGTGCATTACAAAACATGATGCCAAAGCTGCCTGCTCCTTGTCGTACAACAATAAAACCAGGCAACCATCAATTTTTTTTTTTTTGAAACGCAAAATTAGAAAAAAAAAATTAAAACACAAACCAGGCAACCATCATGCCACGGAGCAAAAGACAAGTGTAGTGAATGCAAATATTTCCTGCCCACCAAGACCAAAAGAACTGGCAGACCAAGGGACACTTCCCTAAAGTCCTGGAATAGGAACTCAAAACTAGAGAAAGAGAAGAGAAGGGAAGATGACGAAAATCTCAACTCGGTTAGTGAACACTCAAAGACAAGATGCTTGTCTGACCTGATGCAGGTTACTTAGATTGTAATTTCAGCCAACTTACTATCGATTGTGTAAAAAGCTTATATGACGCATTACATTTTATATTCAGACTGAATCTTCGAATATTACTTTAGTTTCCTGGACAAGCTTAAGATGACAAAAAATCGATGTTCAGGGTCCACATTTATGGATCATGTAGATTATACGGTGGGAACACTGTTACTGCATCGAAGTAATCTTTTAGGTATGAAACAGTGCAGACTTAAATAGATTCAGAAGAAAACATATGTATCCAAAGTTTCCTTGTGATCGGCTAGGCCGGGTTAAAATCTCGGCTAGGCTGGGAATCCATATATGAGTCAATTCGATTCAACTATGAGTCTAGGCCGGGATGCAGACTTGGCTAGGGCGTTGCCTAGGACGGGATACAATTAGGTCTTCAATTGTCAATTACAATGCACCTAGTGCAGGTTGCAAGTCACATAGTACATAATTGGATACAGATCATGTATTCAATTTCAAATTCGTTACCTCGAGTAGAGTACTGAGGATTCATTTGCCTCCTTAAATAAAAAAAAAAAAGAATGACTATTACTGATTATGCAACGAATAAAACACTATCAGTGAACTAAATTAGAATCTCTGTTTATTGCCTATGTTAGCATCCAAGAACAATGGAATCAGAGTGTATCCAGGCAAACTAATGAACCAAGCACCGATATTAGTCTGAATTCAGGATAAAATACCTTCTTCCACGTTATTTTAAATGATCATCGACTGAATATAAAAGTCCTGATCCAAAATAACTTGAGGATGTAGAGACCATATTATGAAAAATTAAACACAGATGACTAAACACATTAAGAACACCATACATAATAACATAAGGCGTGTACAAATCAAGGCATAGCTCTTATAATCGACTGAATAAAGATACCTTCATATAAGGTTCACATTTAACAACCATAGAAATTCATAGTGGTGCCATAAACAACCAGTCTCGAGAAGGACGTCCAGGCAATAGCAATACGCAGCATAGTTCTCACATGACCATAGCTAATTAAGTACTAGATACATGGACCTCGCAACTTAAAAAGGAAACTGATGGACACATTTTGTTAACTAATTTGACAAAATATAAAAGGACTTGGGTTCTCATAGATGGACTGCGCAGCACACAGTATTGAGATAACTTGTTGCAGCAAAAGCTTCTGAAACCGACGCCGCCAAATCACTCTTCAAGCAGGCACTTCCAGCCGGGCAGTCACCTGTTGGATAATCAACGAAGACATAAAACGGCCGGACTAAGACTACGAACAATTAATACAAATTTCGATGTTCATGGGACCATCAAAAAGGAAGCAAAAAGTAAAAAAATACGGTGAGTGCTTATGCCTTGAGCCCAGATAGTATCACCATGTCAACAGCAAAGCGCTCCCCTAGCAACACTCAGCGCTCTCGAGAAACCCTGGATACATTGAAACACTTTATCATCAGCCAGGCGAGCAGTCATCTTGGTAGACAACTCTGCATTGGTCTTCTCGAACATCGCAGCTGTATGGTCTAATATGCCCTGCAGCTTCTGGGCACACATCCAAATGCCGCTCATCTTGCGGTCAAAACGACGAATAAAATTGTCCTGGAACTCCCGGACAACATAATGCATATCAAGGATAGGGCAGCCAAGGTGCTCCTCAACATGCTTTATCACAACAAAGCAAAGCTTTGCCATTGCAGCATTCTTCTTGGCAGCAGGTTTCTCAAAAAAAATGGAAGGGGGCCAGACAATGCAACAGAAGCCTTAAACTCGCCGCCACCAATCTGCATGACCCCAGATTGGAGACACAAACTAAAACTTCTTCACAGCCTCATTGAAAATGCTAAGCAGCGTGAAGTATGATAGCTAAACTTCTTCACAGCCTCATTGAAACCACTTCCTGCATGTCAGACAAAACGATAAAATATTAACCCAAACTAGTATAGTGCCCGTGCTAGCATCTACGGGAAACAAATTAATAATTAATTTGGTAATAAAAGCTATAATGAGAAATTTATGCTTTCCGTTAATAAAGTATGCTCTTAGAGCTTGGTACATTTAATAAGTGTATATCAGAGGAGAGTACTATGGCAAAATCACACATGAATCAGTTCATAAAAATTTGAGTAAATTTCTTTTGACACGTTCTCTCTTTTACCTTAAGATGGTTTTTGCACAGGAAAAAAAAAAAAATTGCAAATACCAATGTGTTACACGAAGGAACAATCCTAGGCAATAAAACTACATACCAATCAATTATTTTCTGCTGCAATTCTAATGGCAGACATAGCACAGATGTTTGCATAAGCTGCATCTGAATTATCATCGAAATAGTAACTATCACAATTTTGTGTCATACTGAAAATACAGTAACCAAATCGCTTGATTACAGCACATCAAAATGGAAATGGATAAAAAAAACTCAACTCACAGACTATACATCTATCACCAGGACCAAACATAACTAATTCCCAACAAGAAATGTACCATGATCGGCTGTAGAGCAGCACAGATCAGATGAGAGGACTGCAGCCTTGCAATCATGTTTAGGATGGCAACTTGATAGAACAAGATCTTATTCTCGAATAATCAGAGAAATTCTAGCCTTCTTCTTACAGTTCGATTAAGACTCCAAGCTGAAGCTACAAATCATAGATTCTGCATACATTGTCTATATCACCATTTCATTTTAAATAATCTATATGTCAGTTCCTTTGTTCTAACATTAAAGATAGCCAAAACAGCAACATATAGAAAAATAGTGTGCTGGAACGCCAAAACAGCAACATATAGAAAAGTAATGTGCTGGAGACGTCATCTTGCATCCTCTACTGCAAGTGGCTTGATTTGTCCCAAAGCTTTAGCTGCCCCAAATACAGGTGCAGAGCCTCCCATGTCTAATTTCATCATCTTGATGCTGCAGCCTATGGTCACCATGAAAGACCGACGTACCATTTAGGAGGACAATTTGGCATTTGGGAGACACAATTGTGTGAATATGGAGAGACATGAGAAATTTCATGTCAACAATGTCCAAAGTGCAATCAAGCAAGGTTTTATTCGAGAAGTTAGACTGAACATATTATTTTGTTACAGTCAACAATGCCCAGACTGAACTAACCACAAATTGTGAGAATTCTGAACATATTTAAAATACTTTGCTAAGGAGCACTAACTTACTCAATGGTAGACCAGTTGTTTAACTATTGAAGATAGAGGAAAGGTAAGCTTTTTTTGAACAAGTTGTCTCAGTTGGTATGCTCAAGCAATCCTGGAACCATAATGATTTTAGCAGGGATTCAACAAAGAAGGAATTTTTGTGGGCTTAACCAAAATAAAAAATAGATTCTTGCTCAGATAGTAGCTAGAAAACAAAAAAAAACACTCTTAGACCAGTTTCTTAGTAGATTCTTGCTCAGATAGTAAGCTAGAAACTTTTTTTCAATACTTCATATACTTTCACATGGATAACGACAATGCTTTAATCAATATTTTGCCATGGAAAACAAAAATGTACTTCATAAGTACTTTCAAAACTGAAAGGGAGGTGCAAGAAAAATACTCACCAAAGTAGTTTGCATCGCTATAACATTTGAAGAGGGAGTGTGGAGCCAAAATCTGTAACCCTTATATGTATTTAGCAGCATCACGGAATGATGGATGCATGAAAAATAAACATAGTGAGGGGCACCCTTTTTAGACAATGGGGAAAAGTTCCAGCATACTCTTTCAATATGTATCAGTCCACAATTATTACAGTAGCAACTTAAACGGAAAATCAGAAAAACACCATGTGCTCTCTCTAGCGACTGTAAAAGCAATGTTGCACTACATCGAAAGTGAGGTACAATCAGTTCAATGTCCCAACCATGAGTCTGGAATAGGTTCCCGCTGAACACAACTCATCAGCCACAGGGCAAACCTCCTATTAATCTGTTTGATTGCTGGGAAATAATATCCCTTCAAAACCGACTGCTTTCACTAGATCTCTTTTCTGCAAAAACTTTGAGGCCACCTCATGAATCAGCCGCCAGTAACAGAACAGCATGAAGGCAAATGAACCGGACTCATACAATACAGAATCAGCTTTTGAATGAAGCCTTGGATACTGACATATCAATACGAAAAAGCTAAGTTATGGCAGCATCGAAAAATACAAAAAAGCTATGCAATAAATCGATCCTTAAGACAATATATCGAACTAAAATAAAGGACTACACCAAGCACCCATATGTAGAGTCATTTGGAACTTACTAAGAGCTCGAATTAAAAACTACCAGGCAACGGATGAAGCTAGTGGAAACAACTAAAAAATCCTAAACCTAGCCTACGGGAACACAAAAATCTGCAATTTTTGGGACAACAAGTATACAACAACATATAATCAATCAGATGTAATGATTACCTCTATTCCTTCTGGTTCGCAATCCAGGAAAACCCTGTAAACATGAAACATCTGCAGCATCCCAACTAAAATCCGGCTGCTGCTCATGAGAATTTCAACCCCCGAACGAGTTCCCATCTAATTAGAAAAACGCAAAACAGAGGGGCGGAACTTGGGCAAAAATAGATTGGATCTCAGATCGCGAGCACAAATCGTTGCGGAAGGGGAAAAGTTATCCCCGAATAATTTTCTGAGCTTTTGATGAGAAGGAAAAAGAGCTGTCTACGGCTTGAAATGTTAGGTGAGGAGCATTATCGCATTAACGGCCCGACGCTTATATGCACCGTCGTGCACTAGCGATCTGCACGTCAAATGCTTCCATCCCCATTGCCGGCCAGCGAGTGGGCATTTTTGGAAAAACCGCCGCCCGTGCCTTGGCCTTTTTCAAAAACCCCCGCACGATCTGATGCAGAGGTCCTGAATCCCGTCACGCAGCCAGGTACCCGATCGGCCGCCGCCGCCGCCCAAAGGCTGCCGTCGAACAACAACCCGATGCAGATCGTGCACGAGGCCGGACTACGCGCAGTGATGGTTTTCGCGTCTTTGCGTTGCAGCAGATCGCACTATCGCACGGCATGTGCCTCACGGCGACGCCCGAGTCATCCATCCTCTTTCCGGAAGACACCGACCAGAGCTCTGGGACTCCGGCCGCTGGCGACATCCATCCAAGAAGGATTCTCATTCATGCACTGTAGTGCCATCCTTTTTATCTTTCCGAAATACTGTCCGTCCAACAATGGTATTTTGTGCAAAAAGATCTGTGAAAGTTAAACTCCCAACAAAAAATGGTTATAGCCTCGCGCACGATCTGCACGGGTTGCTGTTCGACGGCAGCCTTTCGGCAACGGCGGCGGCGGCGGCGTCGATCGGGTACCTGATTGCGTGACGTTAGGACCCTCTCTGCATCCGAATCGCGCGGGGTTTTTTGGAAAAGGCCAAGAGCACGGCAGGCGGTTTTTCGCAAAAATGCCCACTTTTGTGCGACCACGGATGGAAGATGGACGTCACGGTGGCTAGTGTGCACATGTGCATATAAGGTCGGTGCGCCAGGATCGTTCTCCAACAATATTGAAACAAGACTTAAGCATATATATACCTCTTAAGTAAGTCTTGGATTTCTGCAACATGAGGGATATGAGGGGACTATCCATGTTGGCAATCAAAGCTTCAAAGTCATTGCTGTCATCATAATGAAAACAGTGAATGACCGATCTTGAAAAAAAAGGAGGCAGTTTGAAGCGGGCTATATATTTCAAGCAAGTGTATGATTGAATGAAGCTGCGCGGAAAAGAGGGGTGTGCAACCGAGCAAAGGGATGTTGACTGCTATTTTTATATTTTCTCCATTATTCCAAATTATTAGATATTTTAAAGCTTTTTGGAATACATAGTTTTTATGTATTCGGATATTCTGATGACACCCAAAATGTCCAGGAGACATGATTTTTTGATGACTTAATGATATTGTGGGGCGTGTCGGGGAGTTCAACGAGGGGGCCGAAAATCGGCTTGATAAAAGGAAGCGGTCGGCCCGAAATTAACACGTGCGGATGCCAGACATTACCGTTGTCCGGCCTTCAACGCGGCCGAGGAGGAGTCTGATCGGTATCCTCCCTACCTCTGGGCGCTCCGTACCGAGCGTCAGGCAACAGTCCTAGTCGTCAGCGCCTTCCTCGTCGTCCGGGCGTGCCCCTCCACGCCGGCAGCGTGCGGCGCGCGGACGGCGTCACGCTCAGGCCGGCGTCCGTATGGCTTCGCGGTAGCGTTCGTGTCCGACGATTCGATTTAGATGGGTTTTTGGAAAGTCTTGGCGTTTGGAAAGCATTAACTCTAAGGGGGTTTTCTAAGACCACCCCCTCTATATAATGAGAGGTTCATGGCCGGTTTGATCCCATTTACATCCAATCATCAAAATCTCTACCAACTCTCTTTTACCCTTTTCCAAACCTAATGTCGCTGTCCGGCGACGTTCGGCAATTTCGTTTGGCATTCTAGGTGGCCTTGCCGATCCTAGAAGACCCTTCGCGTGCATCCTCCCGACGGATCCTTCCCGGAGGCTCGTTCCGAAAGATCGCTTTCGGACCGAGATCAAGCTCTACATCGCCTCTACCGCTCGCTAGATCGGGTTTGGGTGATCAAGTTGTGAGTCTTCGTTTGTCCGTTACGTGTTGATCGCAACCTCGTGGGCGTCCCAAAGCCCTACCGGTGTGTTGATGCAAACCCTAATTTGTGTCAACAATACCCTATATCAAAAATACATACTAAAATTAATATGCATAGAATTACACAGCGTACAACGAGATGTCCACACACGGACGCACACTCACCCCTATGAGCACACGCTGCGTGAAACCCTACCCCCTATAAGCACTTCCAGAATCTTGAGCCCGGAGATCAGGAGATTCCCGCGTCACCACCCACAAGTGGACCTAACCAAACTCGATCTATGATCAGTTCACACTAAAATTAATACCTAAAAAAAAAAACAGCTTATTATTTTGAAATGAAAAAGAGTAAAAGTTAAGTACGACTATGTGTCGAGATCTGGATCGTTAGTCATACCGTGCCCGTGTGGGCATTGGCAGGCCGGCCCAACCGGCCAGATTTTTTTTTTTTTAGAAGATATGACACAATAGTAGTGTCCATTTTTTGAGAATGTAACACGATCTGGCGGGGCGGCTCACCTTGCGCCTGCGCACACTCACTATGAACTGCGTGCGCAAACCCTACCCCTTCCATGGCGACACTAGCCCCTGGGGGCATCCACGGAGCCGTGCTATGTGGTCGTGGCTGGGGGAGCCACCCATTGGGCTTGGGCCCATCCATTTAGGCCAGGATCATCGCCGTTTGGACATGGGTTTGTTAAGTTGCTAGGAGCAGTTTATGCTTTGTGTTTAACTGGCAGCGCATGTTTGCGTTGCAGCGGGAATACTCAAATTTTATACAGTGATCATGTGAATAATGATGTTACATTCTATTTGTGTTTTTAGTCCAATCTTACATCACATAAATCTAAGGCCTATAATAAATTCAAATGACCCTAGCGTCGAGCAACGACACCACAGTCTCTCTGTGGTTTGCAGGCAAAGGCACCAGCAACCCAACAGGACAACTACGAGATGGCCCAATAGCTGAAGCCCAAGCACTCCATTCACTCTTTTAGTTTTCAAGTATCTAAAAATAAATATTCTAAAAAAAAATATCTAAAAATAAATTTGTTTTACGCTTCGCTGCTCAATTGATGAAGTACTCGTGCAAAAAAAAAAAGAACAAAAGATCAGCCAACCTGGTCACGGGAGAATTCTAGCGGCTTTTGAGTGGGCCCTCTTTCAGGAGTGCATCTAAGCGGCCGCCCCAACCTTCAACCGTGATTTAAGCGAAATAAGAATAGAAATTTATTCATGGGGACACAACCGTATCTCATGCGCATGGTGCTTATTTTTGCACTTTTCTTTTTCTCTTGTGCTATTATCGTCACGCGCGCATGGTCCATCCGGCCCATCTTGCTGGATCTATCGAGCACCATCCGTTAACGCTCCAGATGAATCCTGTGAAATGAAGGGCAAACCCTAGGAATATAAAAAACCCTTACTCTGCTGCCGTCGCCACTCAGATTCTCCCTCCCACGCAGCCGCCGCTCTCACCATCGCTCTCACTCTCCAGACTCGATCCGGGAACCCTAGCCTCACTCTCTTTTCTCTCTCGCGGATCCGACCGTCGCGTTGTGGATCCGGTGCCTCAGAAGCGAGCAGTGGCTTCGACGTTCTCGCAAGATCTCGCAGAAGATGATGAACGATGGCGCGCGCCTGACGACGACGACTGCAGCCTGTGCGCGGCGGGCAAGCCGAATCAGTTAGCCGTCACCGATCGATCTGCACATCTGCCGGAATCGAGCTATTCGCCTGTGTTCTTGGTCCCTCTGCTGCAGGGGCGCTGCTCTCGTCGGCACTCCTTCTCCTCCCTCCGTCCGTCCCACTCCCCACCCGGCAGGCGATGGGTTCAGCGGCGAGGAGGCCGTCAAGTCTGGTGAGCAGCGAGGCCTAGCGAGGCCTTGGTAACGAGCAACGTCGGTGTTCTGCCCGTTTGTGTTCAATTTCTTTTGCTACATGGTTTGGTGGCCTCGATTTTGTATGATGTCGTCTCAATCTGCGGTATATATGATGGATTTGATTTGGTATTGTACTCTGCCTATTTGTTGTTCTCGATGGAAATCGTGATAGTCGGATCCCTGTTTCTAGTCTTTCTCCTATTCTTCTTTTCATATGTGTTTCCCAACTCCGACGCGCGGACAGAAGGACGCATACAAACTGGAGGACATAGGCAGGCGGACGACGGATTATGGAGGCGGAGGGGGGGCTGGACGACGGAAGCCATTTCTCGCTTTATTAGTAGGTATAGATAATTCAACCATTTAATCTAAAAACTTTAATTCAACCATCCTTATGAGAAAAACATTCATTGCTCTCTGCAGTAATCAAGAATGTCAGGGAACCGGGGACATGCGATACGATTCCAACGCAGAATGTGTCAAAAACAAAAGATTTTCTTTTATTTATGTTATCAAGAACAAAATGCTCTGTACAATTTGCACCATCAGAGATGCAGCTCGTGTGGATATTATTGACAGTGCAGACATCAAGCATAACTCTGCGTGTGGTCTACAGCCTTGGTGAGGAACAGAAATGGAAGAGTAACTGTACAGGTTTGAAAAGAATTTGTGGAGTCTCAGGTACTAGTAGTATCAGTGGGTAATCTCAATAACAATGCAAAAATGATATCAAGACATGTCACTGGCATCTTGATTACTATTGCTAAATAACTCTCTGCCATGGGGCATAGTTTAAAATATCTTTTTTTAGAGGTTTTCATGGTTCAGTTCTTCTCTTGTGGACTAAACTGAAGAGGAAAAGAATGATATGTGATGACAGCAGCTGGCAGTTCAAGATGATGGCAACCGCCTTATTATCGCTCTCTTCAGATGACACATTTCTTCATCTGGGTATAGCTTCCAGTAACAACAACACATTTTGTTGTGTTTTGCTCTGTTTAGGAAAAATCTGAAGATACAAAAGACAGGGGTATCAGGGAAAGACACTGAATGAGAAGATGAGATTATTGCAGCCTGACAGCACTGGATTGCATTTGTTAAGAAATTCCTTAACCTGAAAAAGTGTCAAAAGTGCCGTAGGGGGCATGACTTTTTATGTGGTCCTAGTCGTCCTTCTCAACTGTTGAAGGCTCTCCAAAAATGCTGGATCCAGTTTATTACCGGCATCGGCGCCTGCGACCCTGGAACTTTGCACTCCTGAACCAAAAAGGTAAGCTATGTATGCAAACAGGTCATCAGAGAACTCGAGCAGTAAATCAGTGCCGGAAGGTGAGGTTGGTCAGGTAGTAGCTCTAGATATTGTTGATCCCATGGGGAAAAAGAAAATCAACATACCTATTTAAGCTCACACAAATGCATTTTCACCTGAATTCAACAGCTGGTGATCCGAAAAAAGAGGACTAACAATTGCATACTAGCTAGCAATTCAAATGAAAAGGTGCTAGCTAGATCATTGTTAAGTGTTATAAGATAAGATGAGAAAAGAAAGTCAGTATTTCGTTTTGAACCCTGCAGTGACACATGAAAGTTCACAGATACACACATGAGAAACAATGGCAAGAGGAGGTGCAGACCGTGTGTGTGTGCTAACTATACCATATATACCCGAGGCATGCATCCTCTGAACAATTGCTAAGCAGCGTCCATCGCACGGAAAGCAGGAACGGCACAATACATGAATGCAGATCACGCAGGTGCCCTGTATACAAATAATAACAAAAACATAAGATCTCCAGGAATGAAGAAAAGTTTATAAAAACGAGGCATTGTAACACTGTCAGATTTAAAGTGTGTGGAACATTCAAGATCTCAAACTCTACTGTTGGATAGTAATAATGGAATCCCAAAGATCCCTGTACGTACCATATATATTTACAAAGATCTCAATCCAGAATTTGTTGTACCAAAATCCAGGCCCTGATTTGAATCTAAAATTATATGCCTACTACCGACTTTCTTATATACACCACCATATGGCAAAAGCATAGTAAGAGGACTTCCCAGTTGAGGACCTATTTGTAGGTGGAAATTAAGTCATGAGAATTTTGCAGAAGCCCCCGGTTCGAGACAGTTTAATCCCACTCAAGAATCAGCAAAATTTCGACATCTCGTCCAAACAGTTCTAGAGCTTGTTTCGCAACATAAAATATCATAACAGAAGCAACTAGTAGTAGAAGAAAACTTAGCAGTTGTGAACAGGTGGCTGTACCTCTTGGATAGAGAAGAATTGTCAGAGGCCTTTGTTGATGCTACTCACCACAATTGGTAGCCAGCATCCACGTAGCTGACAGAGAGGAAGAGCTGGGTAAATGATCTCACCCTGCACCTCGCGGGCTCGTCGGCGTGGCGTGCCCCATGGCACACCGGTACGCTGCAACCACGGCGCTGGCAGGAGCGCGACGAGCAGGTACGCCCGCCGCAGCGTCTCCTCCAGCTCCTCCACGGGGTCCGCGGTTCCGGGTGGTCATCAGCTGCGCCTTGCAGACGCCGCAGCAGGCCGCCGATCATCTCGACACCGCGCCCAGCTGCCGGCAGAACAGCAGTTCCGCCGCACCGTCTGTGCCGCCGGCGATCATGGTGATGAGGCTGAACGCCGTCCACGCCCACCAGCTGCGCCACCGTCGCCACCTCGCCCGACCAGAGCCATCTTCCTTCGTTCTTGGCCTTGGCTTTGCTGCTGCTTTGGACCTAACTGGTGGTAGGATAGGAGTGAATGAGGAAGAAGACTGAGGAGAAGAGGTGCTGGAGTGACAGCATAGAGCTGCAAGGTTTGCAGTGGCAAGACTGACTGTGTGAAAGCCATAAAATATTGTCTAAGCTCTGAGGCTGATTAAGCAAAGAATATATATGGCGCCAATGTGTTGAAGACCGACAACAGGTTTCAGGAAGCTTCAAGCTTGGACACAGTACCAATCGCCTTGCTTATGAGGACTTGCTTGGCGCTTAATCATTGGAGACTGAACTGTCACACTTTGAAAGATTCCCAAGTTGTCAGGACTCATCATTTGTTTGGTTCCTCAAAAGTCATCAGTCTGCCGCAGTCTACATCAATGCCAGCCTGGCTCTGCCTGCCTGGTTACGTCCAGCGTGAAGGCCGGATGGCTGGTCGGGTGTGTGACAATTCAACATGCCCATGGAGTCAATCACTTCATCTTGAGCTAGACCAAATTAACAACAGCATGCAGTAGTTAGTATTCCAGCCAAGCATAGTGATTGCGCCACAGCGCTGACGGTAAAGGTGCCTCTCTGCAAAGCTCCCCCATCAGGTCCTCTCTAGCCTGCCAGATTATTCAACAAGACTTTCCCAGCTGCAGATCACCTAAGCATTAGTACTTGTTTTTGACCGAGGTAAAAAGCAAGAATTAAAGCATTAATAACTTCCCAGGTGCAAACAGAAATGCCATGGAGGGACCTCTCAGCAGCTCACGAGCTCTCTTAAGTTGAAATCAGTCACTCAACTCACCACTCTGTGCGTTCTCTGACTAACTTTACCAAATACTTTTACTGCAAACTTTCAATCTCAGTGATCTTTACACAATCATATAATAACGTACATATTATCTTCGCGCCTACAAAGCCTTAGGGCGAGCCAGAGAAAGGCCTTGGCCCGAGTAGCTCATCAGTTGACACTTTAAGTAGCATTTGCAACCATCCCATCGTGAGACTTTTGTAAAGCAAAGCCATCCAGATTTTGTAGTATTTCCAATACGCTGGCCTATTACTTCACCGCGGTGCCCCTCTGCGCCACCTTGATGCTGCCAAGCATGGTGACAACTTCTACGACATGGTAGGTCGATGTTTGGCAAGATGTTGGAGTGCATAACTGCGCCACCCTCACACAATCCAGAATACTGATCCCATTCATGCTTGTTTACGACGCAACAGATGGATCAGCAAGCTTGTGCAGCTTCTTTTCGGTTGTACTTGTGTGCCTGGAAATAGCAGAATTCCATATTGTTAGCATTAGTGGCTTTGGATTAAAAAGAAAACACCATTCCTCAATGAGTCATATCCTTAAAGGAAAATGGACAAACGAGGTTATGCAGCTGCGAGAGAGAGGGACTACCCAACTATTACAGCCCAGAGCACAGAAACAATACTACATGCAAACAAATTCCCAGTCCATGCAGGGCTGCAATCTCACTGCAGCAAGGCCAGTTGCTAACTTTTTTCCCCTTTTCCCTTACCTTTTAGCATCCTGAATTTCTTAGTAACAGTATGAAATTGTACTATTTTTCTCCCACATCTACTTTAATGCAAAGGCAGAGCACCTGCAATTCCATGCTATATTTGGTTCATCATAGTTCTTTAAGTATACACAAGAAAATCTTGTTGTCCAGACACTAGATAAAATTAATCTAAGCTTAGTGTACAATCTAGCACATTTTACTGCCAGTTGCCACCAAAGGGATCACCAAAATATCATTATACACACTGCTGCAAATTAAGATAATATTGTAGACATGCTTTTTAAATTACAAATACTTACATAAGCAGGAGGTGGTAGCTTTCGGAGTGCCCTTTGCCTTCATGTAAGAATGGATCAAACCTTCCACTTATTATCTCAAAAGTACTATACCAAAGCCATTACATCTGCCTTCTCCGAGATGTTTCCAGTAGCAACATATTCAGGATCTGCATAGCCACTAATGATGCAGAGGATTATCATAGCCAATGCACGTGCTAAACACTTGAAAGCAAAACATAAGATGGTTGATTTTTGATAATCTTGATTCCTGTATCGGACGAGCCCTTACTATGTGCCCAAAACAACAACCTCTGCAGTCGTATGTGGAGCCAACATTAATGCCAGACCAAAATCAGTAATCTTAGCATTCATTTCATGGTCCAGCAGGATGTTGCTTGCATTTTATGTCCCTGTGGACAATGCACATCCGAGAATCGCCCATGAAGAAAAGCAAGACCATCTGCTATCTGCTTTGATTATTTGAAGACGTTTGGACCAATTTAGCAACATCCCTGTTTCATCTACAAAAAGACACCAATGCATTTGTATAGCAGAAATATTTGAGTAGTACTTGCTGAACACGAGCAGAAAAAGAGATGAAAGAGGCATTGAGTCAACAAAAATCCTTGCCGGCAATGAAAGATGCCAAGCATTTATTTGGCATATATTCATAAACAAGTATGTTTCTTCTCCTTGAACACAATACCCAAAGCAGATCAACTATGTTCTTGTGTCGAAGATTTGGAATGGCATCAATCTCAGTTCTGAACTCATGTGGACCTTGCCATGAACATGCACCAAATCTTTTAACGGCAGCTTTAAGGCCATTAATGAGATTGCCCTAACAACATAAGTCATATGTTAAATGAAGATATCAAAGCATGTGGAGTGAGGGAGCTGAAAGAAATATCCTGCAGTGTCCAAATAAAACAAATTGCAGGTTAAAGTGACGATCTCACAATGCAGCAAATTCATTTAGCTTTAAGAACAGCAAGCACAGGTGCATTAATAACCCTTTGAGATGTGGTGAGTGCACTTTCGAGATGTTTTTCTGATTTAGGTGCTATACTTAAACCATACTACAGAAGGTCTTTCTTTGAGAAAAAACATACCTGTAAACATTACTCAAATCCACTACTGTCCAACCAAATTTCTCTCTGAAAAGTTTTCAGTAGCAGCCAAAATCTGAGAGAAACTAAAAATATGATAACTCTGCTCCTTTTGCACCAACAATGAGATCTATTAATCCTCCCATGTTCATGACTTGGCCTAATTCAAAAGAAAACCAACTTTGTCAATTATTTCAATATATACTTGTATGAAAAGTTAATAGGAAAAATGCACGTATGGGACAGCACATCCGCGTAGTCAGATATGGCAGCTACAGTACAAATGAACAGAGCAATGACACAAAGCTTCTGTCTTGTAAATCAAATACATATATTTAATATAGTATTCATAGTGAACAACCAGAGAACTCAAGTATATCAAGACTTTTCATTAACATTTTTTTTCAATGAAATATAACAGGGTAGAGTTAGAAAGGTCAGTGATTTCTGCATGCCCTTGGGTACAATCCATGCAAAGATTAGAATTTATGATATATTATACCCTTGTATCAAAAAGAAAGGCATCGATATACAACAGATATTGTGATGTATATTTTCAAATATTGACACGAGCTGTATTCGTAAATTACATTGATGTACATGTACTTCATAGTAGGGACAATTACTCTAGTAACTCCAAATGGTGTCAGCATGAACATAATACTGCAAATTTAGCAGCCACTAGACAATATTGCATAACTATCAAGTAAGTGCATAGCATACCTTCCATCTGTTCCTTTGTCAAGTTTTATGGGAGAATGTCTTCCAAGATTTTCGAAATTTGTTGCCTTG